>PJEM01005184.1:54616-136087 GCA_004023845.1 Helogale parvula | reverse complement strand
CTCCAGAGCTCCTGCACCTGGAGAGTGCTCCAGAGCTCCTGCACCTGGAGAGTGCTCCAGAGCTCCTGCACCTGGAGAGTGCTCCAGAGCTCCTGCACCTGGAGAGTGCTCCAGAGCTCCTGCACCTGGAGAGTGCTCCAGAGCTCCTGCACCTGGAGAGTGCTCCAGAGCTCCTGCACCTGGAGAGTGCTCCAGAGCTCCTGCACCTCTTGGCAGATTTCTAGAGCTGTCTCTCCTACATGCTAGTTCCTCTTTTAAACCATGGCTTTTCTGTGTGCCCAAGGACAGGGCTGGCCGGTCCCAGTTCCTCCCCCCTGCTGTTCACCGTGTTGGGGTGAGGGCTTTCTTTCTTACTGTGTCTCTGTTTCTCTTCCTGTTCTCTTGACATTCTCTCTACCTTTGCTTGTTCAGTCGCTGTTCAGTCAGCCCTCTGTTCTTCCTCAGGAGGAATTGTTCTATTAATAGGTGTAATTTGGTATGTTCTCTGGAGGAGGTGAGTTCAGAGTCTTCCTACATTGTCACCTTGAACCGGAACTCTAATTTTACTACCTTTGTCTTAACTTTCCTACTAGCCTTACCAGTGATTGATCCACTACCTTTGCTATATGTTTGCTGTGACCAGTGAATTTTTTTCCTTTAATAATTTTCTTACCTCTAGTTCTGTTCCTTTTTGGTTTGTTTCTGCCTTTGAGAAGTCCCTTAAACATTTCTTGGAAGTCTAGTGATGATAAACTCCTTTAACTTTTATTTGTCTGGGAAACTCTTTATCTCTCCTTCAATTCTGAATAACCTTGCCAGGTACAGCATCCTTGGTTGAAAGTTTTTATTTCCCTCCCTCTTTCAGTACTTTGAGTATATCATGCCACTCTCTTCTGGCCTGGAAAGTTTCAGCTGAGAAACCAGTGGATAGCCTTGTGGAGTTTTTCTTGTTCTTAACTGTTTGCTTTTCAAGATTCTCTCTTTATCTTTAATTTTTTACATTTTAATAATTATGTGTCTTGGGGTGGGCCTGCTTAGGTTCATCTTGTCGAGGGATTTCTGTTTCCTGAACCTGGATATCTTTTTCCTTCTCCAAAGGTTAGGGGAGTTTTCAACTATTATTTCTTTAAGTATGTTTTCTGCCCCCTTCTCAGTCTGTTCTCCTCCTAGGCTTCCTGTAATGCACATGTTAGTATACTTAGTGTAGCCCTGGGGGTCCTTTAACCTATCATCCATTTTAAATTCATACGTATTATGTATGTATCTATCTATCTATCTGTCTACCTTGTTGTTCAGCTTGGGTGCTTTCCCTTAGCCTGTCTTCCAGATAGCTGGTCTGTTCTTCTATATCCTGTAGTCTGCTGTAGGTTTCCTCTACTGTATTTTTTCTTTCAATTATTGTATTCATCAGCTCTGACTGGCTCTTTTTTATATTTTCTATTAGTTTCTTAAAGTTCTCACTGAATTCACACACTCCTGTCATCTGGTGAGCATCTTTTTTTTTTTTTTTACAATTACTTCGAACTCTTTATTAGGTAGATTGCTTATCTCCATTTTGATTTTTTTTTTTTCCTGAAGCTTTGTCTTATTCTTTCATCAGGAGCATATTCCTCTGTCTCTGTATTTTATCTGACTCTCTCTGTTATTACTATATGTTCGGTAGGTCAGCTGCATCCCCTGGTCTTGAAAGTAGTGACCTTGTGTAAAAGGCATCTGTGAGGCCCAGTAGTGCAATCCCCCTGGTCACCAGCATCAGGTGCTCCAGAGGTACCTCCTGTGTGGGCTGTGTGTGCCCTCCTGTTGTGACTGGGCTATGACCTCCACAGGCACGCTGGTGGGCAGGGCTGGCTTCCTTCTCGCTGGCAGGGGTCTCCTGGAGGGGTGCCGGACCTGACACAGGCTGTCTACCTGGTGAGTCAGGGGCTGCTTTGCAGGAGTGCCTGCTGGGGTGGGTGGGTTGTGTAGAGCTGGGCAAGTGGTGCCAGTATGGTAATGGGAAGTGTAAGAACTGGCTCCCACAAGCTACTGGCCAGGTAGGCTGAAGTAGGGCAAGAAAAATGGTGCCTACCAGTACTCCCATTCCCAGAGAAAGCTCCCACAGATCCCTGCCCCTCTGGCACATGCCCTAATGTTAGTCAGTAAGTCTCCTTTATGTATAACCCAGGTACTTTTCAAACTATGCTGTTTCTGTGGTGGGTCTTGGATGGAGCGATACTAAGAGTAGAGCATCAGTTTCCTGTAGCTGTCTGTCTCTCCTGGAGTTAAGCCCTGCTGGTTTTCAAAGCCAGATGTTAGGAGACTTGTCTTCCTTGTGGGGCAGGTCCTCAGGGCTGGGAGTGCCCATTGTGGGGCTTGACTCCCTGGCAACCATGGGAGCATTTCTGGGCCTGTGATGTCCCTCCTGCTTGTGGGTCTCTGCTGCACCAGTGGTTTCATTCTCTGCTGCATCTTTCCCCCTCCTCTCCTTCTTGATGTGGCCTTTTCTTTATTTCTTTAGCTGTGGGAGATCTGCTCTGCTAGTCTTCAGGTTGTTTTCAAAGCGAGCTGCATTATATGTAGTTGTTGCCATGGCGTGTCTGGGAGGAGGTGAGCTCGGGATCCTCCCACTCCACCGTCTTCCTTAAACTGCAACCATTGTATCTTTTAAAGGTTCCGTGTGGCATTTGGCGTATCCAGTCATGCCGGATCAATGTGAATCATGATAATAGCATGCATCATGGTTCCATTTACTCATCAGCTGCAAGAATTATATTTTCCCAAGTGTAATGATGATGTGGGTATAGACCATCCAAATATAAATATGTTTTTCTGCTTTTTGGAAAAACCTGTTAATAGTCAAAGTGCTAAACCCTGTATTGTTTTTATGCATGAGGATCAATCCAGTCTGGAACAAAGTTAGAGGACTTTCCTGTTTCTGATGAACTACTCTTTCTTTCTTTTGCCTATACCTGGATTAGGTTGTAATGCCTATGAAATGTTGACCTTTTCCAGAATAGTCATAGTCAGGGAAGACGTCTTCAGTGCTTACATCATTCTGATTATATTCTGTATCACAACTGGGCGGTTTTCCATGACTCTGATTTCCTTATAGTCATAATGGGTGTATCTGCTCCCCCTTGGTCCCATTTCAAAAGCTTAGTGTAGACGGGCCTCTAGAGCTTTAACCTTTTAAGTTTCCCTTCAATGCTTGCTAGACTTTTGGATGTGTTGCCATATCTGTTAAGTGCTGGTATCCAAAGCTGAACTTCTGTTGGGAGGGAATGTGGAATAGTGACCTGCTTTTGGCTTTGAGAGGATCTGAATTCTTTCACATAATTATTGTGTGATCTTTGGCAGGTCTGTCGGTTTGGGTTCAACCAGAGGAACAGAACCAGTAGGAGATATATATATTAAGAGATTTGTTGCAAGGAATTGGCTTATGCAACTGTGGCAAGACTGGAATCCGCAGGGCAGGCTGTTAGGAAAGGCAGCTGGACCTCTGGGGCACGGCTGAAGCAGCTGTATGTAGGGAATTTCCTCTACTCCAGGGAAGCCTCAGCTCTGTTAAGGCCTTTCAACTGATTAAATCAGACCCACCCAGATTATCTAGAATAATCTCGCTTACTAAGGTCAATTGATTATGGGCTTTAATCATGTCTACAAAATACCTTCCTGGCAACACTTACATTAGTGTTTGAATAGCTAAGGATCATAGCCTGGCCAAGCTGGCCCAGCACTAAGACCATCACAGCAAGTTACTTCACTTCTCTGAGCCTGTTTCCTCATTTGCTAAACACCATTGTAGGGTTGATGTGAGGATTGTATAAAAGAATAGAGGTAAAGGGTATAGTGCCTTGCATGTAAAGATTTAGTAAAAGGTTATTCTATTTGTGGTGGTGGTAGTAGTGGGAGGAGGGTGACATTGGTGGTGGCTGTGGTTTCGAGACACCTACAAAAGTCACTTTCCTGATCATTCTGCTTCACTGCAGTGATGTCCAGTTGGCTTCCTAACTGATGTTCTTGCCTAAAATTCTTCTTCCTCCTCCTTCTCCATCATCATCATCATCATCATTATTAATTATTATTATTATTTACCTCAAGGCTGTAATGCAGTCTTCAAGTAGCTCACTATTCTCCATCTCTGAAAAAGTCTTTTACTGAAATCTGGACACACTATGTTTATAGCTTTCCTCAATGTATCAGTTGACATTCCAACTCCCTTCTCCAAAGAGGCCCCACTTTGCTTTCTAAAAGCTAGTGGGACAGAGGACTGCCTTGTGCGGCATGAAAATTTATTCTAAGTGTATTTTGTTCTTTTTGAATTTCTGTAGTGATTGAAAGTGGACATGCATAAGAACCATTTCTCATAAGAGGCTATTGTATTTAAGTTCTGCTTCTTATTTGTTTATTTATTTGACAAAATGATTTCTTTTGTCCCTTTTTCCTCCTCTGAATGTACTACTGTAAATTAAGAAAACAGGTATCTTTTTAGGATTTTCTCCAATTTTAGTATATTTGCTGCCGAAGCAAGCACTAGGATTTTCCCCCAAAATTTTATAGTAATTTTTATCTTTAAGACGAAAGTAATTTGTTGGTTTTTTTCTAGATCAAAATAGGTACATGACAGGCAATACTTAAATATAGTAGAATCAAATAATAAATAAAAATTTAGCTAGGAAAATCTTTCAGTTCCCTGCCTCATCAATAACAAACAACATGTAAACAAATGAACGAACTTAGGAACCATTTATAGCTATAGGAATGACATTTTTGGCATTGAATGTCAGTCACACAGGCAAGGGAGTGGGCCATTTTATTCATGGCTTAAAATGAGCCAGCAAGGATCTGGTTACCTCTGTGACACACCCCTTCTACTAGCAAGGAGGGCCCAGGGATTTCCCAGGCTTGCCCCGTGCAAAGGCATATATATTCCAGAGCATGTATGAGTTACGATATGGATTTGCTCCTACTGCTCCTACCGGAGTTTGTACCAAAAATAGCCTTAACATGCACAGGTGCCCTGGGCCTCTTGCACGGTGTATACCAAGGCTCTCCACGTCTGGTTAGTGTTCAGAGTGGAACACAGACCAGTTGTATGGGTGTGAATGGGAGAGAGATTGGAAGTTTATGACTTTCAAACCCTAGAAAGAACTAGAAAGAGTGTTATCCAGTTTATAGCACAACCAGGTAGGAAGGATGCAGTAGGAAAGAGCTAGTCTGTTCCCCTGTGGGGATAGTCACCTGGTGAGCAGAACTTGTCAGCTGTGATCCTATCACGTCCGGCACGTTGTTCCAACAGTACATATTCATCAAGCCACTGTGAAGCAGGCACTGCGCTGAGGACATTGACCCAAAAGACTTCTGTTTCATGGAACTTAAAATCTAACAGCCTTCTGTGTATCCTGGAGTTCTACCTTATTAACCCAAGGCTGGAGTGCTGTTGGCGATGTGGGGAGATGGAGGAGAGGGACAAAATTGGGAAAGGGCCTCATTTAGGTGTATCGGGGAATAAAAGCTAGTGTATAATCTTGAGGAATCGAGGAACATGGCCCACCCACTTGCCTGTGTGGCATTCAGTGCAGCGACATCATTTCTGTACACGGTAGCAGTTCCCAAGTTCGTTTTAAGACATGAGGCCCAACAATCCAAGCAGCTGGCACAGCTTTACCCCTGAGGCTCTCTGACAGCCATGCATAGTTCAGTCTTGCTCTCAGACCTCTGTCCCCAGCCCAAATAGTTCCGGTTTTCCTGTCTGTTGAGTGATTCTCCGAGTCCATTCTAACCATTCAGAGCTCTTCCCTAGTGTCAACATTTTGCTATCCACTGTATCTCACTTTGCCTACACTGTATTTAATCAGAGTTCTGTTCTCTCTTTGGCTTTTTTGTTCAGCATGCCAGCCAGACATTTGGTTTGACTATATAAATGTCATGCTGGTCACTTTTGCAGATGGCGTATTTTTGAGGAGGCTTAATCAATTTGTTACATATAATCTGAATCCAAAAATATGCTGTTAGGGTGGTGCCAAAGAAGATTAAACTTAACGGCCAAAAAAAGGCCAGTGCCTAAGTATAAAAAAGAAAAAAACTGCAGATGTATGAAAAGTAAAGATGTGACTTAACAACAACTTGAAGAAAAGACAGATTTGGGTTTACTCAAAGAGAGCCCTGTTGGGGAGTCAGAAGACTCTCAAATCAGTCCCTTCTCATCAATTTCCAGCTGTATGATAAAGGGCCAAGAACTTAATCAACTGTGGAAATCATTTTCTTTCTTGGAAAAAGAGGAAGTTATATTAGACAGTCTGTAACACCAGTTACAGTTCTAAAACTACACTGTTGATTCATTCATTTATATAAAGTAAAGGTCCATATATTAAAGAAGAACTAATGCAGTCCTACAAATAATGAAAGTATAGTCAAAACATTATCAATAAGTGTTCTGCTCTCTTCTCTGGGGGGTACACAACTCCTGCATGTTCTGTTCTGATCACACCACACATCAAAGGATTTTTTTTTAGTTCAAGTAAATCCATTGAGAGCAACCAAGCTTGTGACAAGGCATCCTATGGGTGATATTTAAGGGAGTCATGTGGTCCGGTTTAGGGAAGAGAAAAATTTAGGACAAAGGTGTGCGATATTATGGTTGTCAACCAACGTTTGAGGAGTTCTATAATACACAAACTCTCTCAGTGACACCTGTGACCCAGACTTCTCCAAAGATACTTCCATTCTAGCTTGTAGTTGGGTTATTTCTCTACTTATGAGACTGAGGTATTTGAGAGCAAACACTATGCTGTACTCATTTTTGCATCCTCTCTGGCTTCTACCACAATTCCCTGTACAATAGTAAGGATGTAAATATTTATAGCTAAATTGAAAACTTATTAGACTTTTTAGACATGGGATTGACGGTTGAAAATTACAGAGAGAGATATTTTGGTCTTCCAAGGAATAAAATTTTCAAATAATTGAAATGTCATGAAATCATATGAATTACAGTGAGATAGCACAATGCTTTCATTCAAACGAATCAAACGAAGAAGGCTGACAATGTCCCTTGTTGCTGAGAATCTAAGGCAAACTGGAACTCTCATACACGGCTGGTGGAAATGACACAAAACACTTAGGCACACAGTTTGGCAGTTTTTCAAAAAGTAAAACATAGACCAGTCTTACAAGCTAGTCATTCTACATCTAAGTACTTACTAAACACAAATGAGAAGATTTGCCTACACAAAGATGTGTACATGAATGTTCATTTACAATAACCAAAAATTGGAAATAAGTCAAATGGCCATCAACAGATGAATTAAAGTGATAAAATATACCCACCCAAAGGAGTAAAGAATAAAAAGGAGTAAAATACTAATACGTTCAACAACATGGATGAATCTCAAAATCGTTTTTGGGGAAAAGACGCCAGCTCAGAAGGGCATATATCATGTTCTATTTATATAAAGTCTAGAAAATGCCAAAAAATGGTCACATAACAATAAAGTCACTCTGCCTGGGTTGGGAGTGGCGGGAAGGATGGACTGCAAAGAGCGGTGGAGAAAGTTTTCTTCAGTTAATTTTATATGTATTAATTTTGTGGTGGTTTTGATATACAGAGATTTTTGACTTTTTAATGTAATAATTTCTTTCATGGCTTTTACATTTGGGATCATCCTTCAGAAATCCTCACTTTAAGATTATGTAAATATTCACATGTATTTTTTCTTATACTTTTATGATTTATTTTCCTCCAAGTAACTCACTTATTCATTACAAATTTATTTTGATAAGCAGGGAGAAATATAGATTTAATATCTTATGAATAGTTAGGAATTGACCCAATACTAGTTCTGGAACAATCCGTCATTGCCTCAATTATAGTGTGGGTGATGTGTCAGGGATTATGTTAAACTGGAAATACAAATATGGTCCCTGCCCTCAAGAAGTTGTGTCTAGTGAGGGAGACTAGCTGGTAAAAAGAATTACAGTGAAGTGGGATAAGCTCGATAATGGCATCCATTGCAAAGTGCCACCATATTACCTAAAAGGGGCCCAAGTCAGGTAGCGGGTTTGGGGGCAGTGGTCAGAGAAGGCTTCTTATAGGAGGTAACATCTGACCTATGTCTTGGCAGGTAAGTTTATGTAACTCTGATTTGGGAATAGGGAATTCCAGGCAAGGGAGGAGTCGGCCCAGGGAGGCAGAGCCATGAGGGGGTGCGCTGCGATTGGGGAGCGTCACCTAGTGCCCTGTGGCTGTTGCATGAGGAAGGGAACAGCACGAGATGAAGCCGGTGGCCAGGCTGAGCTGCGCCGTGCAAGACTTTGTGTTACATGTCAGCTTGAATTCAGTGGAGAGCCACAGCTGGGTTTGGAGCAATAGAAGGAAGTAATTAAATCTGTTGGGCAATAGTCACACTGCTAGTGGTTTGCATATTGAATAGTCTTTTAGCACACGGCTTTTAATTCAAGCAGTGATCACAGTTTTGAATTAAGCATATGATTATTAATGTTTCGCATTCCCTTCTTCAGAAGGCGTGGGAGAAATTTATTTTGTACTAATTAGATAAGGATTTTCATGTGGAAATCGGAATTATCTGGCACTAGCTCCGGAGCCAGCATGACCCTTAATTTGACTGGCACCTCATTTAGCAGTTACACCATGGTTCAATCTGATCATTTGCATTAAGGTCGAGACAGATGCACATCCGTATCTGTTTGGGTCTTCTACCTCGGCATTATTTTCAATTCAGATAAATAAGCAATGTACTACCTGATAACAGACTTCATCCAACAAACTTCACAGATTCTAAAAGGATTCAACATTGATCTCTTTCTTTACAGAAGCTCTGTGAGGTAAGTCTAGTCTGTATCAGTCTGTATTTCACAGATGAGGAGAGCACAGAGAGCTTAGGCACCAAATGATGAGTTGAGGGGGCTTGGACAAAGGTGTGCTTGCTGTGCGCAGTGCCACGTCACTGTCCCCTGTCCCATGGTAGCTGGAGGTGGTGGAATACTCATGTTGCATGTGCAACAATGTTACTGCAGCAGGTACTTCAACTTGAGCTAGGATCCTTGTGGCTATTTTATGAAGTACATACAGTCAGGAAGTTCTGCCCTCAGAAGAGTGCTCAGAAATCAGTAAAGGTCGTCAGGATCCACCTGCTCCCCATGAAAAAGAAGGTGCCTTTGTCAGATTAGGGGCTGTTCCCCACTACAAACAACATCCCTTTGTGGACTGTGATGCCACAGTTCTTAGAAAGGATTAAACATGGCACATCGCTAATGCTTTCGATCAGTTATCCAGTGTGGCATGTAGAGGTGATTGAAGCCATGTGGCTGCCACTTTCTGAAATCCGTACACTTACCACTTCCCCTCATCCACAAAAGGATCCTCTATTGGCAGGTGATCCCTGTGGAAAGTTTTCTCTTAACTCTCTTGAATACTTTGCGAACAGATCTCTCTTTCACATACAGTTTAGGACAAAGGTCGGTCTGGAATCCCTTGCAGTTGATTAGAAACTTCCTGTCCCTCCTCCTCTTTAGGAAGTGTTCCATGAAAGTGGCTCAGTATATTCTCATATCTTTAGCAACATTAAGTTCATAGTATCAGCAGTTCGCGTTTATTCCTTGGGTTTAAGAAGGCAATATAAGGGGGGGCTGCACACATGATTCTTTAATATTGCTTTCATTTCCCTTGCCTTTGGGGATGTGTTGAGTAGGAAATTGCTGCAGTTGAGGTCAAGGAGGTTGTTTCCTACTTTCTCCTCGAGGGTTTTGATGATTTCCTGTCTCACATTCAGGTCCTTCAGCCTGTTTCCTTTGCAGTGCAGAAGCTTTTTATCTTGATGAGGTCCCAATAGTTCATTTTTGCTTTTGATTCCCTTGACTTTGGGGATGTGTCAAGGAAGAAATTGCTGCAGCTGAGGTTGAGGAGGTTGTTTCCTACTTTCTCCTCTAGGGTTTTGATGGTTTCCCGTCTCACATTCAGATCCTTCATCCATTTTGAGTTTATTTTTGTGTATGGTATAAGAAAGTGGTAAATTGGGTAAATTTTCTTGCCCATCTCACACTCTAGACCAGTATCCAGGTTCGTTTTTCTGCATGTTGCTGTCCAGTTCTCCTAGCACCATTTGTTAAAGAGACTGTCTTTTTTCCATTGGATACTCTTTCCTGCTTTGTCAAAGATTAATTGGCCATACACTTTTGGGTCCAATTCTGGGTTCTCTATTCCATTGGTCTGTGTGTCTGTTTTTGTGCCAATACCATACTGTCTTGATGATTACATCTTTTTAGTAGAGGCTAACCTCTGGGATCGTGATGCCTCCTGTTTTGGTTTTCTTCTTCAATATTACTTTGTCTATTCGGGGTCTTTTGTGGTTCCATACAAATTTTAGCATTGTTTGTTCTAGCTATGAGAAGAATGCTAATGCAATTTTGATTGGGATTGCATTGAATGTGTAGATTGCTTTGGGTAGTATTGACATTTTAACAATATTCTTCCCATCTATGAGCATGGAATGTTTTTCCATTTCTTTGTGTCTTCTTAAATTTCTTTCATAAGTTTTCCATAGTTTTCAGCATACAGATCTTTTTACATCTTTGATTAGGTTTATTTCTAGGTATTTTATGGGTTGGTGCAATTGTGAATGTGATCAGTTTCTTTATTTCTCTTCCTGTTGCTTCATTATTGGTGTTCAAAAATGCAACTGATTTCTGTATGTTAGTTTTGTACCCTGCGACTTTGTTGAATATATGTCAGTTCTAGCAGACTTTTGTTGGAGTCTTTTGGGTTTTCTATGTAGAGTGTCATGTCATCTGCAAAAAGTGAAAGTTTGACTTCATCTTTGCCAATTCTGATGCCTTTTGTTTCCTTTTGTTGTCTGATTGCTGATGCTAGGACTTCCAACACTATGTTAAACAACACTGGTAAAAGTGGACATCTCTGTCATGTTCCTGATCTCAAGGGGAAAGCTCTGTTTTTCTCCACTGAGGATGATATTAGCTGTGGGCTTTCCATAAATGGCTTGTTTGATGTTTAAGTATGTTCCTTTTATCCCGACTTTCTCAAGGGTTTTTATTAAGAAAGGATGCTGCAAATTCTCAAATGCTTTTTCTGCATCTATTGACAGGATTATATGGTTCTAATCTTACCTTTTGTTAATGTGATGTATCACGTTGATTGATTTGTGAATATTGAACCAGCCCTGCAACCCAGGAATGAATCCCACTTGATCATAGTGAATAATTCTTTTTATATGCTGTTGAATTCTATTTGCTAGTATCTTGTTGAGAATTTTACATCCATATTCATCAAGAATAGGCCTGTAGTTCTCTTTTTTTGCTGGGTCTCTGTCTGGTTTGGGAATCAAAGTGATGCTGTCTTCACAGAATGAGTCCGGAGGTTTTCCTTCCATTTCTATTTTTTGGAACAGCTTGAGAAGGATAAGTATTAACTCTGTTTTAAATGTCTGGTAGAAATCCACAGGGAATCCATCTTGTCTAGGACTCTAATTTTTGGGTAGATTTTTCATAACTGCTTAAATTTCTTCACTGGTTATGGGTCTGTTCAAATTTTTTATTTTTTTTTTTGTTTGAGTTTTGGTAGTGTGTGTTTAGGAATTTGTCCATTTCTTCTAGATTGTCCAGTTTGTTGGCATATAATTTTTCATAGTATTTTCTGATAATTGTTTGTATTTCTAGGGATTGGTTGTAAGAAATCCTTTTTCATTCATGATTTTGTCTATTTGGGTCCTCTCTCTTTTTTTTCTTTTTTCTTTTTTTAAATAGTTTATTGTCAAGTTGGTTTCCATGTAACACCCAGTGCTCATCCCCACAAGTGCCCCTCCTCCATGACCATCACCTCCCTTCTCCTCTCCCACTCCCTCATCAGGCCTCAGTTTGTTCTCACTATTCAAGAGTCTCTCATGGTTTGCCTCCCTCCCTCTCCTGGCTAGATGTTTATCAATTTTATTTTTTTCAAAAAAACAACTCTTGGTTTCATTGATCTGTTCAATTGTGTTTTTTTATTCTATATTTTTTTTATTTCTGCCCTGATCTTTATTATTTCTTTTCTTCTACTGGGGTTGGGGTGTCTTTGCTGTTCTGCTTCTAGTTCCTTTAGGTGTGCTGTTAGATTTTGTATTTGGGATTTTTCTAGTTTCTTGAGATAGGCCTGTATTACAATGTATTTTCCTCTTGGGACTGCCTTTGCTGCATCCCAAAGGGTTTGGATTGTTGTATTTTCATTATCATTTGTTCCATATATATTTTTTAAATTTCTTCCCTAATTGCCTGGTTGACACATTCATTGTTTAGTAGGGTGTTCTTTAACCTCCACGCTTTTGGAGGTTTTCCAGCCTTTTCCCTGCATTTAGGTTTTTAGTTGATCCCTTGTTTGTTGATAACTTTTAGGTTGTTTTCAGGTTTACACTGTTTTAATATTTTTAACAAATTTCTATGCACAAAAGCCTTTCTGTACATCTTTAATAATTTTAGGATAAACTCAAAGAAATAGAATTGCTGGGTCAAAGGATGGAAGTATCCTTGATAGAACTTCCCAAATGGCCTTTTAGAAAGGTTATATCCATTGTCATTCCAACCGTAAGTCTATGAAACTATGAGAGTGCCTCTGCTCTTCTCTCTTCTTCTTCAAGTCTCCTTTGCCAGTATAACAACTTATCAGGATTAATCAGTTTGATGGTGGGGGGGGGGGGGGAGAAGTACTTCTTTTCACTTAAGTAATTTGCAAGTTATTTGTAATGTGGTCAGCCCAAATTTGAAGGAACTGATCATAAGGGAATTTTCGAAGCTACCCATTGTCTTGAACTAGGAAGTGAGGTTGGCATTATCTGAGCCTCGTTGCTATCTTTGGAAATTATTCCCCACTGTGTCAATTATTTTCATTTAGATTTTCTATTTATTTCACCCTCTTATGTCCTCATTTTAATCATCTCTTTCTCTTCAGGATGCTACCTCTGTGTATTCTTAGACATTTCCCTCTCCCGTCCATTCCCTGATGCCATTTTCAGTAACTTTGGTCTTTCCTCTCTCTTCCAACATACTCTGTCTTCACTTCACTACTGCACCCCCTTGGACACCTCTTATGTGGACCCTTGAATCAGCTGCAAATGCTTTACCTTGGAATCCCCAAGTCTGAACTTCTCCCTCCTGATTATGGTCTTCTATTCTGACTCTCTCCCACGTATGCAGACATTCTAGCCACTCCCTGTTCTTGCTCTTTCTGGGTGTCTCTCGCTTTCCTATCCAGCTTCTGCACTGTGACGGACCATTTAACTCTGACGTAGACATCTTACTCATTTGTCCTCTGACCTTCTGCATACTTCCCTTGCCTAGGGCAAGTAAAATTGTTGGTTTTTTTCTGCTTTGGTTTGGCAGCTATTGTGTAATCATGGACATAATCACATGCCAGCAAAGTTCTGTATCCCTGGAATCTAGGAGTGTATGGTTTCCCCGTTACTGTTTGGAACTCAAAGAAATTAACAGTTTTAAAGTAAAAATTAACAGAAAAAATAAGGCTAACTACATTTTCGTTTGTGAAGTCTGAGGTAGTTACTTTATCCCAGGCTTTCTTTCCCACTGTATCTGCGCCGCCCTCCCCTAAAATGACTTCATCTTAAGAACCATTCTCAGGATTTGCCTTTTAGATATTTTGACTACTTTTGAAGTCATGACCAAGAGAATAAAATTTCCTCACTCCACAGGAGAGATTGATCGTTCCGTGATTTTACAACATCATGTCTGAGATACATGGCAGTTGATCCCCAGGCGGAATCCTGCTCTCCGTACGAAAGGGGTTTGGCTTTCTCTGTCTGTGCTTGGCCTCAAAGCCTTATTTTCCCAGGCCAGATGGAAAGGGTTCAGAGTATGGTTCTGAGAACAAGCTTCACTGCAGAAATAAATAGGAACCCAGGTAAGAAGCCAGCCATTCAAGTTGAGCAAAGGTGGAATGCATTAGGATGAAAGTTGTAGCTTTTAATAGGAAGCCCAATTCCGAGTAGGGTGAACAGTACAAATGTACCTGCTGCTTTGTGAGGACTGGCCCAAGAAGTGAAGGGGGCTGAGATGAAGGGCTAGGTAACTTCCTTAGCTCCCTGCTACCTGGAAATGAAGCTCTGATTCCTCAGTGGGCCGTGCAGGGTCCTCCATGAACTAGTACAATCTACTTTTCCAACATGATTTCCTAATCGTTCACACCATGTCTGGTCATATTAATGTACTTGCTATTCCCCAACAGTCCACATATATGCCTTTTTCTTTCTCGGTGGTGTGTATGTCTTACTACAATAAGTATATTGTTGTATATTTTCTGTATTTGGAACAATACAGAAAAGTAGAAAGGGGGGAAAAAAAACCTTTGGCCATTTAGACAAAACACCTGGAAACATTTCCCTGTGTCTCTTTCCAGGTTTTTTTCTCCCCTGAACATACATGTTCTTTGTTTCTTGTTTTTTACATAGTCTCTGCATCTTTCATCCTGCTTTTTAAAGTAAACATTGCATAAGCATTTTCCGTGTTCATAAAACTCAAACATCATTTAAATATTTTTATCAACAGAAGCTTATTTCTTACAGTTCTGGAGACTGGAAGTCTGAGGGTTTCAGCTGGTCAGGTTCTGGAAAGGATATTTTTCTGGTTATAACCTGCCAGCTTCAGAGAGAGAATGAGCTAGCTCTCTGGCCCCTTGATCACGGTACTAATTCCGTTCATGAGGGCTCCACCCTCATAACCTAAATATCTCCCAAAGGCCCCACCTCCAAACACCATCACTTTGGGGATTCAATTTTCACATATGACTGTTGGGGGTGGGGCACAGCATTAGTCCTTATACCAGTATCCAAAATGGTGCTAAAGGAAAAGTTATATCTCTTATTTCTTCCTCAAATTGCCCCAGTAGATCCTGCCCATCTACCCAAGAAAGATGGCTCTCCTTGCCATGTTGTGTAAGGAAGGTGGGCGGGGCAGAGGGAAAGGAAAGTCGTGGGAGAGCGCCCTGCTTTATGAGATTCTCAATGTGATGGTATCCAAGCCTTCACTTTGGGAAACCTGTCAAATAGCTGAAGCTATGACTCTTCAATCTAACAAATGATAAGAGAGGTAAGAAATTTCTATGGAATTAAAAAGTTCCAGATTGAAAAAAATGTCTATGCAAAGGGCCAGATACCCAGGCAGCAAGGCAATGCGGCTACTCACTAAGAGTTAAGCGTTTTCACCCTCTCTGCTCCGTAGGTCATGTTAAAAACTCAAAACCCTCTGGCTTTAGATTGAAAAATGGTATGTTAATCTTTCTTTTTAAATTTTATTTATTTTTGAGAGAGCACGGGGGGAGGGGCCGAGAGAGAGAGACAAGGACAGACTATCCAAAGCTGGCTCTGTGCTGACAGCAGATGCCAGGCTCAAACTCACCAACTATGAGATTAGGATCTGAGCTGAAGTCAAAAGCTTGACCCCTGAGCCACCCAGGTGCCCCAGAGTGTTAACCTTAAAAATCAAATTGCCAGGGGACACCTGGATGGCTCACTTGGTTAAGCATCCAACTTCTGCTCAGGTCCTGATCTCACAGTTGGTGATTTTGAGCCCTGGGTCGGGCTCTGTGCTGACAGCTCAGAGCCTGGAGCCTGTTTCAGATTCTGTGTCTCCCTCTCTCTCTCTGCCCCTCCCCCATACATCCTGTCTCTATCTCTCATAAATGAATACACTTAAAAAAATAAAAAATAAATAAACCTACCAATTATTTTACTGGCAAAAGATGGGTTTACTCAGGAATAAAAGAGAATTACATCTGGGACAAGCAGGCTGACAGAAAACCATAGGCAAGTCTCAAGAATAACGGAGAGGAACGCACTTTTCTAGAGCAAAGGGGGAAGTCGGGAAGGCTTAAACAAAAGTCCATTGGAGTGAAGTGAGGCTGGCCGTGGCTTGTCTTCTCAGTGGCTGGGCTGTGACTGTCTCTCACAGACTGGCTTATTGAGGGAGGACAGTGAAGTGGCATCCTGGTGAAGGGCTGTCCCTTCCTGTTGGGTCTGCAGTTGAGGAGTGTCAGGGCATCAGCGCACCCCAGCTGAACCTCCAATTTGGTGACTTTTAGTCCAGTTAGTCGATTTTCATCCATTTTAGTGACTCCATTTTAGTGAGGTTTCCCGTTATTATCTTGCGCAGGGGCAAATGCCAAGTAAAGCTTTGTTTCAAATGCAGCAAATGGACAAAACTATAAGAAAATAAACACTTTCCTAAAATATAACTTAGAATTGCTTCTTGGTCTTCCTTCACCCAAGCCACACCCACTTGCCAAAGATGTTGCATTTTTCAACAAACAGAAAGAAATACTGGAGATGCCTCTAATACAACCCTATTATCATAGGAAGAGACATTAAACGTCAGTTTTTTTGATATAGAAAAAAACAGGATGCCAATTTATTGTGGATGCAAAACATCTCTATCAAAAGACTTTGGGCATCCATATGGTTTCCTTTATTTTTCTCCCTCTAGGTACACCCAGGTAAAAATCCTCCTTTTAAATCAAAATTCAAATTCTCCTCTTCTCCCAAGGTCGCTGAGGCTGAAATCATGGGAAACTATAATGGGTGCAGTTTTTCTATAATAGTAAGGTATGTGTTAGTCTGAAATTGAGTTCTTTTCAAAAACAGTAACAGTGTGAAGGGTCTGTCAACACATTTTGTCTGGGAGAACAGATAGAAATTTGGAAAATGACACATTTAAGCCCCTGTACCTTAATATCCACCCTTTATCTTTATTTTGAATAAGATAGTTTGCTGGCTTCAGAGACTAATCTGGCTAAATATCTGCTCTTCCTCAGGGTTCGGTTGGCTGTTTGGATTGACAACTCAGGAAAGGTGGTCACTGAGAGACTCTTTCCTGCCTTTTCTAGGCCTAGTAAGAATTCATAGCTAAATCTCCAAGGATTTTCGTGAAATCTCAGTAAATCTAAGCCTCATACTTATTTTGAATTTTCTAGGCAATCTGCATTCCTGCATGGTGAATGATGATCCAGGAATCTGGTTTCTGGTCAGATAGGGCAATTTAGTGTACGTTTTGTTTCATGTATGAAAAGGTAAAATTTCGTTTGGAAAGGCCCAATTTTAGCCATCAGACTTGTATCAGAAGGTGCACTTCTAAAACTTGACTTTGATATGTATTCATTTATTCAACAGCTAAATGTTGTTAATGACGACATAGGATTTTACTGAGTGCATTTGTTTTGCCACCTGTTCGTGATGTTCTCTGAAAACATGCTTTTAAGCATTATTCCTTCCCCCAAACAATTAAGTGCTCTTCCCTCTGTGTTCTTGCAGCAGAAACTTGTACCTGCATCTAGATCTAATTTCATTCTGTGTTTGGTTTACATGTCTGTATCTCCATATGCACAAACATAATCAGGATCATAAGCTTCTTGACAGCAGGTACTAATTCTTAACCTTTTAAAATATATCTTCCACCGACATTAAGCTCATAATAAATACTATGAAACAATAGAATATTTTTTAAATGTTCATCTGTTTTGAGAGAGAACGAGCATGAGTGGGGGTAGGACAGAGAGAGAAGGAGAGAGAGAATCCCAAGCAGGCTCCCCTCTGTCAGCATAGAGCCTGACATGGGGCTTGATCTCACTAACGGTAAGACCATCGCCTGGGCCAAAATCAAGGGTCGGATACTTAACCGACTGAGCCCCACACGAGCCCCATTAATAGAATATTTTTAATCTCTGTTAAGCAATAGCTTTGTTTGTTTTTTAAATTTATTTTTAATTTCCATCCAAATTAGTTAGCATATAGTACAATAATGATCTCAGGAATAGATTCCAGTGATTCGCCCCCTATGTATAACACCCAGTGCTCGTCCCAGCAAATATCCTCCTTGATGCCCCTTCCCCATTTAGTCCATCCCCCCACCCACAGCTCCTCCAGCAACCCTCAGTTTGTTCTCTGTATTTAAGAGTGTCTTGTGTTTTGTCCCCCTTTCTGTTTTTATATTATTTTTGCTTCCCTTCCCTTATGTTCATCTGTTTTGTATCTTAAAGTCCACATATGAGTGAAGTCATAGGATATTTGTCTTTCTCTGACATTTCACTTAGTATAATACTCTCTAGTTCCATCCATGTGGTTGCAAATGACAAGATTTCATTCTTTTTGATTGCCGAGCAATACTCCATTATATATGTATGTACCACATCTTTTTTATTTATTTTTAAATTTGTTTAATGTTTGTTTATTTTTGAAAGACAGAGTGTGAGTTGGGGAGGGGCAGAGAGAGAGAGAGAGAGAGAGAGAAAGAGAGGGAGACACAGAATCTGAAACAGGCTCCAGGCTCTGAGCTGTCAGCACAGAGCCTGATACAGGGCTCAAACTCACAAACCATGAGATCGTGACCTGAGCCGAAGTCAGACACTTAACTGACTGAGCCACCTATGTACCCCTATATACCACATCTTCTTTATCCATTCATCTGTCAATGGACTTTGGGCTCTTTCCATACTTTGGCTATTGTTGATAGTGCTGCTATAAATTTTGGGGTGCACGTGCCCCTTTGAAACAATACACCTGTATTTCTTGGATATATACCTAGTGGTATAATTGCTGGGTTGTAGGGTAGTTCTATTTTTAAGTTTTTGAGGAACCTCCATACTGTTTTCCAGAGTGGCTGCACCCGCTTGCATTCCCACTAGCAGTGCAAAAGAGATGCTCTTTCTCCTAATCCTCGCCAACATCTGTTGTTGCCTGAGTTGTTAATTTTACCCTTTCTGATGGGTGTGAGGTGGTATCTCATTGTGGTTTTAATTTGTATTTCCCTGATGATGAGTGATGTTGAGCATTTGTTCATGTGTCTGTTAGCCATCTGGATGTCTTTGGAAAAGTATCTATTCATGTCTTTTACTCATTTCTTCCCTGGATTTTTTGTTTTTTGGGTGTTGAGCTTGATAAGTTCCTTATAGATTTTGGATACTCATCCTTTATCTGATATGTCACGGAGCAAAAGCTTTTCCATGATTTGTGTATAGTACTATCTATATAGATAATATTATTCTTGAATAGTGCCAATTAGTACTTTATCCAGCAGTGACTAAGCATCTTACATTAAAGGTCAGTGATAAACCGTTTTGATTTTCGTTATGATGCATTACTACAAACCTATAAAATAATTACTACTTGTTCTAGAAAGCTACTTCAGATGGCCAAATCCCATATCACACAGTACCTTTTTTTTTCCCCAATAGACAATCAAGTGTATTTTTCTCTCTGTCAAAAAACAAAACAAAACAAAACAGTAAAAATGAGGTAATGGTAGGAAGTAGGCCTACTCACTTGTGAACTAGTCCCGTGGGGGGACTGCGTATCCCTTACTGTGGGGATGTTATCATTGCCATCAGTCCAGGAAGGTGATGCTGTTAGTTCTGATCTCACATCTCTTTCAGATTCTCTTTTGGATGTCTAGGGGTAATGAAATGAAATGCAGCTCATTCTTTCAACAAACCTTATTATTATGTGTCAGGCGCAATCCTAGGATTTGGGGAGATGAGATGACATGGTCCTTGAAACTCTCCAGTACTGGAACTTACTGTGGATCCCATAAATCTTTCTTCCGCCTCTTTTGTTGATTCAGTAAGCTGAAAACCTTTTCGAATCCCGGAGGGCAGGATCTTATTGAGACAATAAAAAGTACCAGAAGCAATTGCATTGAAAAGTGGAGGCATTTAGCTGGGGGAAGGACAGAGCATCACTTTTGTGGCATCCTTGACAAAAGTGCATAACCTGAATTTAGTCATAAGGGAGGATTAGACAAACTGGGTGACATTCTGTACAACTGGCCAGCACCCTTCAAAAACCTCAGGGACAGAAGAAGACTGAGGAAATGTTACAATTTAAAGGAAACAGAAGGGGTGCCTGGGTGGCTCTCTTGGTTAGGCATCCAACTCTTGGTTTCAGCTTAGATCATGATCTGGCAGTTCTTGCAGTCCAGTCCTGCATTGGGCTCGGTGCTGATAGCGGGAAGCCTGCTTGGGATTGTATCTTTCACCCTCTATTTGTCCCTCCCCCTCATGCTCATGCTCGCGTGTGCGCGCGCGCTCTCTCAAAATAAATAAACTTAAAAATATATTAAAGGAAACTGAAGACACATAACAAACTAAATGTATCCTGTGACCCAGTGATTAGCAAAATTTGAGTATTCCTGGTCTTGAGGTGAAGTAAGATATTATCATTTGGGGAATCTGATTGAAGGGCATATGGGAGTTCTTTGCATTATTTTTAGAGGTCTGAAATTATTTCAAAATTAAAAGTTTAACATTTAAAAATTTTTTAATTTTTGTAAGCATTTTTTTAAATTAAAAAAGAGGCATTTAACTCAGTGTCTTTTCTTGATACCTTACGCATCTACAATGGCTTACTACCATGGACTCCTTTTTGCTGAGCTAGTTACTTAGCATCACTATTAGTTTCAAACAGATTTCAAATACGTTGTTTGATTCCCTCAAACAAGTGAAATTTGCAGAAAATTATATTTTGTTTCATTTATTTTTTTAAATTTTTAATGTTTGTTATTTTTGGGAAAGAGAGACAGAACGCAAGCAGGGGAGGAGTAGAGAGAAAGGGAGACGCAGAATCTGAAGCAGGCTCCAGGCTCCAAGCTGTCTGCACAGAGCCCTATATGGGGCTCAGACTCACGGACCGGACCGCGAGATCGTGACACGAGCTGAAGTCAGATGATTAACGGACTGAGCCACCCAGGCACCTCTACTTCTATTTTAAAGAAAACAGCCTCAGATGTTTAAGTGACTTGTTTCCCCCTCACATCCCCTGCCCTGAATAAACAATTTTATTGGGTAGACTAGACTAAAACAGTTTTGGGGGCATGGATTCTCAGAAATTAAGAAGCAAGTGTTTATATTGCATAAATTGTTTTTAACACAAAATAATTCATAAGATAATTTAAATTTTATGTAAATCTTAACTTATAGCACACTAATGCAATGAAAATAGGTAGTGGGACAAAAGCTTTTACGTTGTATGAAAAATATTTTTTTTCCATGCTGCCATTGCATGTCTGTGAGTGTGTGTGCCTGTGTGTGTGTGTGTGTGTGTGTGTGTGTGTGTGTGTGTATTTTTTCAAGCACGATGTCAGATTCTAAAATTGATCCCTTTATAACTATGGGCCTAAACCAAATGGCTACTTATTCTCTCCTGCTTATGATTCCCAAACAGCTTCTCATTTCCCCCAATTTATTTTCATCCTTGAGGAACTGATACTAAATGGTAAATAGTGTTAGATTGATGACCATCACCAGGAAGATGCATGTAGAATGGAGTAAAATACAATGCTAATGTCACATTTTTAAGTTTACTGATTTATTTTGAGAAAGCGAGAGGGAGAGAATCCCAAATGACTCCATGCTTCAGCACAGAGCCTGAGGGGGGCTCAATGTCACAAACTGTGAGGTCATGATCTTGAGCCAAAACCAAGAGTTGGGTGCTTAACTGACTCAGCCACCCACAGCCCTGCTATTGTCACTTTAAATAAACTACAAAAATTCCTTTGTAAAGGACGATCATAGTATCTTTGTACAATCTGAATTCGGAATTATTTTTTAAGTTTATTTATTTTGAGTGGAGAGGGGCAAAGAGAGAGAGCTAGAGAGAATCCCAGGGCTCTGTACTGTCAGCACATGGCCCGATTCAGGGCTTGAACTCAAACCATGAAATCATGACCTGAGCCAAAACCAAGAATCACATGCTTACCGACTGAGCCACTCAGATGCCCCTAAATTCTGAATTATTTCACTGAGTGTTAAAATGACACATATTAACTCAACTCAACATCAAAAACACCAATAACCCAGTTAAGGAATGGGCAGAGGACTGTTAGAGGGTTGGGGAGGGACAGTAACGTATCCCTGAAACTGAGAAAACACAAGACTGGAAAATGAAGCAGGCCACTCCATAGAGTTCACAGTTTTATTCAGGGGTAACTTAGTGACACAGGGCGGAGCTGGGGGGTCAAGTAGAGGATGATCCATGGCAGTCCGCATAGCTGTTCTCCACGAAGTCTAAACCGTAGTCCACAGACTTTACAGAGTGAGAGGGCCTGCAGGAGGGCACTGTAGTGAGATCACAGGGCTCACACACTCCTCAGAAGGCTATCATGCACTTATTGACAGCGACTCTTTAATAGATCTTGTGGCACCACCTGTACATCAGGAAAGAAGGAAGACTGTATTATCTCTAACAGATTAATGAGAGGCCAGAACAAGGCTCTCACTGTTTTAGTCTTGGCAGGCATGTCTTAAGGTATGTATACTAATATCCAGGTGGCCCGGAACACATAGACCCAAGAGAGGTCATTGAGCAAACATGAACAGATGAAGGGCCAAAGATGGAGTCAGTATTGTTAGCACTCCTACACGACATGAATTGACATTTTTCCAAAGACATACACATGGCCAACAGGTACATGAAAAGATACTCAGCATCATTAATCATCAGGGAAAT
The DNA here is from genome assembly GCA_004023845.1 of Helogale parvula. Taxonomy (NCBI): domain Eukaryota; kingdom Metazoa; phylum Chordata; class Mammalia; order Carnivora; family Herpestidae; genus Helogale; species Helogale parvula. The sequence continues at coordinate 113,621 of PJEM01005184.1, read as the reverse complement.
GCAAATCAAAGGCACAGTGAGATATCCCCTCACACCTGTTGGAATGCCTAAATCAAAAGACAAGAAATAACAAGCGTTAGTGAAGATGTGAAGAAAAAGGAACCCTCAGGCACTGTGCGTGGGAACATTGGTGCAGTCACTGTGGAAAACATTATGGAGGTTCCTGAAATAATTAAGAACAGAAATATGATACAATAATTCCAGTACTGGGTCCTTACCCAAAGAAAATGAAAACACTGATTCAAAGAGATATATGCACCCTTAGGTTTATTGCAGCATTATTTACAATAGCCGAGACATGGAAGCAACCCAAGTGTCCACTGATAGATGAATGGATAAGGAAGATGTGGAGAACACGCACACTCAGCCATAAAAAAGGATGAGATCTTGCCATTTGTGACAGTGTGGATGGATGTAGAGGGTATGATGCAAAGTGAAGTAAGTCAGATTGAGAAATAAATACCATACAATTTCACTCATGTGGACCTAAAAACAAAATCCATGAAAGAACAAAAAATAAACCTATAAATACAGTGAATAAACCAGTGGTTGCCAGAGGAGATAGTTGAGGGTCAGGCAAAATGGGTGAAGGGGAGTGAGAGGTACAGGCTTCCAGTTATGGAATGAATAAGTCACAGGAATACAAAGTACAGCGGAGGGAATACAGTCAATGTTATGATAATAGCCTGGTGTGGTGACAGATGGTAGTGACACCTGTGGTGAGCATAGCATGGCATTTAGAGATGTTGAGTTACTATGCTGGACACCTGTAACTAATGTAACATTGTCGATTATGCGCAAAACAAAATTTAAATAAGAAAATAGTATTATAGAAATGTATGAATAAATGCTATTTTTTCTGGGAAAAAATAACATATATTATCTTTGCCATTGGGAAGTGACAGTTTGGTGAGGAAAGACAATATCAAAATATTGAAGCATATACCTTCAAAGTGAGTTTGACAAAAGCAGAGTTAACTTTCAATTCCTAACACATGGTCTCATTTTTTAAATAAGCGTATGTGGAGGCTGAAAGTAAATTGGGAGGTTAAAAATGAAATCTTTACTCTTTAAATTGAGTCACCTTTTAAGAAAAATCCACTACATGGTCTTTTCATCCAGAACTAATTAGTCCCACTGACCCATATTTTCCTTTTGTTTACAGAAAGCCCTCTGTTTTGAAATGACTTCTACTGCCATAGCCAGACTTGATGGAACATAGCTAATCAAGGGGGCAGTATTCCCCCACTCGTTAGGGAACATACAAATAAGGACCCTCAGAGCTTTAGGCTTTGATTTTGTGAAAAGAAGAATATTATTCTGCCAGCCTGAAGATGATCCATTTCTTATTTTAAGAGTTAGGAAGGCAGTACAATTGAAATATGAAGGTCATGTTTCCTAGAATGAGAGGCAAAAACGAAGGTCATGTTTCCTAGAATGAGAGGCAAAAACATCATTTATTTTTACTTCGAACTTATGTGAGGAAAACAGGGTGCTTGCTTGAGTGTGTTGGAGGTTGAAAGTGGGTGGGAAGGGTCTGCTATGAACCATGGTTCCTAGTTGGTGAATTTTCCCTATTGATTTGTCATTTATTGTAAGAAAGTCACCACATTTTTCTGTGGAGACAGATGGTGTTCTGCCATTCAAAGTCCGTCAGATTGAAGTCTGGGAGCTGAAATCATAATTAATCTCATGTGGTATCTGGTGATCTTGAATTGTTCCCACTAAGAGAGTCCAAGCCTAGAAGTCTTGAAATACCAAAAATCAGAAACTTAATTCCCAAGTTGGCCAACAATCATTGATAAAATTATTCTCCCCACTTCTTTTTTGTTTGGTTCTTATTTTTAATGTTATTTATTTTGAGAGAGCGTAAGTCAGGGAAGGGGCAGAAAGAGAGGGACAGAAGATCCAAAGTGGGCTCTGTGCTGACATGCTGACCGCAACGAGCCTGATGTGGGGCTTGAACTTACATGACCACGAGATTATGACCTGAGTTGGAGTCAGACACTCAGCTGACTGAGCCACCGAGGTGCCCCTTTCCCCACTTCTTTATTGTGAGATATACTGTAACCTATAACAGTTTGTAAAAATTATGTGTGTAGTTTAAGAAATCTTAAAAAAAAAAATCTGAACTCACATCCAGGTTAAGAAATAGAAAATGAAGATGGTTCTTAGATGTATCTTAGATTCATCTTAGATGCTCCTGTGTGTCCTTCAGTGATTGAATACAGATGAATTCTGACTTTTGTATTCAGTATTCCCTTGCTCTTCTATATAATGTGGCAACTTCATATTGCAAAAAAAAAATGATTAGTTTAACTTATTTATATAATTTATATAATTATATAATAAAAAAAACATGCCATAGGTGTTTAGCTGTCACTTTTTTGGCCCACCATTACGAGTTTGAGATTCATCCATGCTCATATTGTACTTCATTCATTGTTACTGCTGTTAGTATTTCATTTAGTGGCTAAACAATTTGTATTTCTGTCAATGGAAATTTAGCTTCTAGTTTTCTCAGGTTTTTATTTTTGTTATTCAGTTACAAATGGTGCTGCTAATGAATTTTTGTACATGTCTCCTCCTAGTATGCATGGAGTTTCTCTATGTATCTAGGACTGGAATGCTGAATCATACATTATATGCAATATTTATATTAGGTATATACAAAATTAGGTAATACAAAAGTCACTTCCAAGATGGTTGTAATAATTTACACTCCCACTAGCAAAGCATAAAACTTTTGTTGCTCTACATCTTCACTTACATCTGGTGTCCTCCAACTTTTCCATTGTAGCCATGGGATGGGTAGATTGTTATAGTTTACTTTGGTTCTTCCTAATTGCTAATGAGATTGAGTTACCTTTTCATTTGTGTATTGGCAACTGGAATTCTTTTGTGAAGTGCTTGGTAGTCTTTTATCTAGTTTTCTATTGGGTTGTTGGTCTTTTTTCTTATTGATGAAAAGGCATTTGTTATACAGTCTAAATATTAACCCTTTGTTGTTTATATGTGTAACACTTATCTTCTCCGTTTGTGGCTTGTGGCTTTATTTTCTTTATAGTATCTTTTGATCGACATTAACTTAATTATAAGATTGAGTTGATCAATCTTCACTGTTTTTTCTTTTTGTGTTTTGGAAAGTTCTTTCCCCACCAATAAAATAAAGATATTCTCTCTCCTTTAGAGTCTTGTTTGTTACATTTTTACCCTGTATATTTAGGTCTTCACTCTGGCTGGAATTGGGTTTTATATTTGGTATAAGGAAAGGGGTCCAATTTTATTCTTTTCCATAGAGAAAACCAATTGGCCCAGGACCAATTGCTTAAAAGCTATTTTCCCCCACATTGACCTGAAATGCCACCTCAGACATTTAGCAGGTGTCCATTTATACTTTTCCTTTGGTTTGTCTATATTATCTTAATTACTACAGCTTTATTAATGTCCTGATATCTGATACAGAAAGTCCTTCCATCTTTCCCTATCTATTCATGACCCATTGCATATATACATTTATATATATACATATATATATATATATATATATATATATACACACATACATTTTATATTGCTCAGGAAGTTCTACCAGAAAAAAAGTCTTTTGAGAGGAATTCAATTACACATCTATTTTAGGAAAATTGATATCTTTATGATATTGAGGACTCCAACCCAATGGCATATCTTCCGATTTACTTGGATGTTTTTACTATTTTAAATAAAATTTTATAATTTTCTTTGTAAATATCTTATACACTTTTAAAAAATATTTGTTTATTTTGAGCTGATTGAGCCACCAAGTCACCCCAAAGTTCTTATACACTTTTATTAGATGTATTCTTTAGGTTAGTATAAATTGTGTCCTTTTAAATATGTTATTATAAATAATATTTCGTTATTATTACTGGTGAATAGAAAGGCAGTTGATTTTTATATATTGATCCTATATATAGCCAACTTGCAATACTTAAAAAATGTTTTTAATGTTTGTTTATTTTTGAGAGAGAGAGACAGAGCAAAGGCAAGGGAGGAGCAGAGAGACAAGGAGACGCAGAACTGGAAGCAGGCTCCAAGTCTGCTGTCAGCTGACAGCTCAGAGCCCCATGTGGAGCTCGAACTCATGAACGGGGAGATCATGACCTGAGCCGAAGTCGAACGCTCAACTGACTGAGCCACCCAGGCACCCCTATGCTTTCTAACTTTAATCATTTATCTGTTGATTATTTTGCATTTTCTATATACTCAATCATACTATTTATCAATAATAGCAAAAAACATTTTTCTTCCTTCCCAATTCTTAAACCTCATATTTCTTTTTCTTTCCCTACTCTACCAACAAGTCTTATACTATTGTGTTGAAAAGGAATAGTAGTAAAAATTGTTCTTGTTTCTGATTGTAAAAAAAAATGCTTTCAGTATTTCTTCATTAATATTCTGTATCTACGGAGATAATCACATCTTTCCATTAATTTGTTCTGGTAAATTATATTCATTGATTCACTAATATTAAACCAGTTTTGCGTTCCTGGAATAAAACTATCTTGGTCATCATGAGTGATGTACGTATCTGAAATACATACATCTTTTTGTACATGTCTGAAATTTGCTAATATCTTAAGATTTTTTATATATGTTCATAAATGAAACAGCTTGTAATTTTCTTTTACTGTACTGACATTATCAGGTTTTAATTTTAAAATTATGAGATCCTCATAAAGAGTTGGAAGCCAATATCTTTCTTTTTCTATATAGTGCAATCGTTGTGTAAGAAAGAATATAGTGATACTCAGGTTTTTATTTCTTTTTGCTTCAGTTTTTATTAGTTAAAAATTCTAGGAATTTTTTTCATCCTATCTAAAATTCCAAATACTCAGAATGTTGTTCATGAAGGGCACCTGAGTGGCTCAGTTGGTTAAGTGACTAACTTTTGATTTGAGCACAGGTCATGATCTCACAGTTCGTGGGATTGATCCCTGTGTTGGGCTGTGTGCTGACAATGCAGAGCCTGCTTGAGATTCTCTTGCTCCCCCCTCTCTCTGCTCCTTCCCTGCTTGCATGCATTTTCTCTCTCTCTCTCAAAATAAATAAACTTAAGAAAAAAAGAATGCCATTCATGAGATTTTTACTGTCTTTTAAATGTCTAGACTATTTAAAATTATGACCTATGTTCACTCATATTTACTTATGTCCTCATTGTACGTTGAAAAATCTTGCAATAGGTTTATTAGAGTTACAGTCTTTTAGAAGAATCCATGTGTAGCTTTTTGATGTGTACTTGTTTGCATTGTATTTCAATACTTCTGATATGTATTCTTTCAAGTCTTTGGATTTTACTGATCTTTTTCTAATTTCTTAAAATGAAGGTTAAAATTTCCCTCTAAGTAATGCTTTCACTATGTCCACATATTTTGATGTGTAATATTTTATTATCATTATTTAGTTACATTTTATAATTTTATATTTGAAGTCTTCCTTATCTGAAGGTGTTATTTGTATATTTCTTAATTTTTAAAAATACAGGGATTTTCTAGTTATCTTTTTGTTACTAGTGTCTGTCATAATTATACCGAGTCACTAAATACTTGATGTATGATATTCTTTTGAATAAGTTGAGACTTACTTGCTTTTTGTCCAGTATATTGTAATTTTTATAAATGCTCCTTGTGCACCCCAAAACAATGGATTTTGAAGCTCCTAGAATAGTCATCTGTATATGTCTGTTACACCAAACTTGTCCTTTGTGTGGATTAAATTGTCTTTTCCTTTTAAATATTTTTTTAACTTTATTCATTTTTGAGAGGCAGAGAGAGACAGAGCATGAATGGAGGATGGGTAGAGAGAGAGGGAGACACAGAATCCGAAGCAGGCTCCAGTCTCTGAGCTGTCAGCACAGAGTCCAACGCAGGGCTCAAACCGTAGGATCATGACCTGAGCTAAGTCGGATGCTTAACCAACTGAGCCACCAGGCGCCCTAAATTTTCAATATCAATGCTTTTGAATGCTTGATCTATCAGTTATAGCTAGAGATGTGTTAAAAAAAATCCCCCACTACTGTAGATTTATTACATTCTCCTTTTAAATACTACATACATATTTTCAGTCTATGTTGTGAGTTATAGATATAAATATAAACTTGTTACATCCTCCATTTTTAATAGGATAAATAGAGTTATTCAGGGAGGCCCACTTTTGGACTACAGGCTATTTTTATTTCAGTGATTCTGATTTTTATATTTTATTAAACATCTAATAAACCACACTTTATACAAAAATAATTTTATTACCATATTTGGCCATTAAGGGTTAAAAATATTCATGTCCTTTGACTTTGTTAACTCATTTCTGGGATGCTATCCAGATAAAATAACCAGTAGATAAAAAGCTTTATGTACTGCAATACATATTTGTGATGGTGAAAACCAAAAAAACATAGATTCTAACAATAGCAGAATGGTAACATTTGGTTCCCCCCTACCTATCTACTTTCTCAGTGCTTTCCATATTTTCTATAATTCTTTTATAATTAAATGGGAAAAATAAGCTTTGAAATATAGACTAACAAATATATCTCTAATATTTGAATGTACATAATTTGTCTTTAATTCTATGTTATGTTATTTAGGTGATATCTTTAAAATAACAAGATAGAAAAGCCACTTAAAATGTGACAGGGATGTGTATATAGTAAAAGTTGATGTTAAAGATAGATGTCCTGTTGTGCGTTCTCTTTCACAGATAGAATACTGATGGGAGAGAACCAGTGCTTTGTTCCCATGGTTTCCAGTCATATGCGCCCATGGACAAACCCAGCAGCTATTGGATCCCTCAGCCCACATGTGACAGAGTTCCCAAGAAAACGAAAAGGAAGTGATTCTGACCCATCCCAGTAAGTGAATTTATTCCTCTAACCCTGTGAAACCTTTGATTGTAAGGAAAAAAGAAAAAGATTACTTCTTAAATCCTTGAGTATTTTTAGTTACATGGTAACATGTGGATGGGGACAATTATTTCTCTACCCAACTACTTCCTCTGTCACTGATCGGGAACTTTTCCATTGAATTCCGAAGCTTAGCAGGTATCTAGGGGGGTCAGCTGGAATCTGAAAGATATAGGAACATAAGGTTAATTTGCTTAGCATTTATGGTCACACTGAGATACTACCATCCTGTCTGAATTGCTTGACTGTGAAGAGAGCATCTTCCTTTATATTTCACTTAAAACAATAATTCCCACATTGCTTTGTGCCTGACTCATCGTTTATATAATAACCAGCCCTTGGTTATCTGTGGTCAGTTAAATCACATAAAATTCTTGTTTTCCATGTTTATTAAGCCAAATAGATAATAAAGCCAATGCTGAGGACACTTGCTATATCCCAGTTGATTTTTGTTGGTTAATACAGCTCACAGTCCCAAACATTCTTTAATGAATTCCCCAAAGCGAGGGTTTATATGGTGAAATTGATAAGGCAAGATAAATATTACAATCTAGAATACTCCATTTTAGGGTTCTAAAATATTCTACTTTAGGCTGGTATTTTACATAAATATGATAGTTGATGATAGTCTTACAGGAGGGAAAAGTTTTGAGTAGAGAGACAAGATGAGAACATAATGAAACATCCTATTTTTTAAATCTGTTCTTCCCAATATACTTTATAATTTAGTTAAAATTCCCAGGACAGTAGAATCAGTGTTCTTCAAGTACCAGTGCACTTCCTGGTCTACCTATAAATGACTTGAAAGTTATCTGCAAGCTGTCTGTGTTCTCTTAGACTCTTCCATTAATGTGAATGGTCATAAGTAACTGCAATTGACCAAGTGACTGCCTAGCACTGTTTGCTGTTTTACATTCTAAGTGATCAGTTTGTAGTCCCCACTCAGCTCAAGCTAGAAGTGATTGTACGTTTTATGTTCTTTCTTTTTCTTCAGAATCATAAGCCCCATTGTTCTTTCCTACTATCTAAATACGATTGTGGCTGTTGAAGTGAAGCAGTGAGTACTGGAGGTTTTATGCCACAGAGGGGGCGTGGATGAGACCTTACAGTGGTTTGGGGAGTGAGTGGGGAAATGGGGTCATTGGAAGGTGAAATAACAGAAACATGCAAAATACTGACGGATAGTGATCTTTTGGCAGAAGACAACACTAAAGATTAGCCAACCGCCCACATTTTAGAAACTGAAGAAGCCAGGACTCAGAGATATCAACTGGCTTGCGCAACATTTCACAACTAGTTAGAATGCCTGATTGTTAGTGTGGTAGTTTCTTCATTATACTCTGTTTCCTGTCTCTCTGCATCTGGACAGGGTAGCTTGCTTCTAGCACATGAGGATAATCATGCTGTCCATTTCCCAACATGTGTGGGTAGGGGTGACCCAAGACCTCCTTCCTTCCAGGTCAGGATTCATGACAGAAAAAGTGGTGGAAAAGCTTTCTCAGAATCCTTTTACCTATCTTCTTTCAACAAAGATAGAAACATCAGCAACCAGTGGCAGCAGGTAAGTCCTGGACTTGTATCTGACATAATTCCTACTGAAAAACGTGAAGAGGAAGAAAGCTGAAAGAGAGTATATACCCCTGAACTGCTCATTATCTCCCTTAGAGGTTCTCCGTTCTGCCCAGTCCTCCTTTCATTCCACCATATTCAATTCCTCTGATGAAATGATGGGTGTCAAAGTGCTTCATACGTTTTTACAAAGTACTGATGTATAGCATCCTTCTCAGAGACTCAGGACATGAAAGCCATTCAGTAGATATGACATTGATTTCATTGGTGGAGGCTCAGAATATTGGGTATTTTTAAACAAAGAAGAATGCATGAGGATGTTTACCATTTTTGTGGCACTCTTGGTTTTGAATGGAGAGCTGGTTCTTTAAAAGGGTCATGGATGAAGGCTTCCTGGAATGTAGTCATTAAAATTTCTTGAGTACCTACTATGTGACACACAGTAGACTGGGAGAAAGAAGTACAGATTAGACAAAAGAAATGTGTACAGATTAGAAAGGTACAGATAACTATTACACATGAAAACTGTCATACACCCTGGGTACTATGGTAACAAAGACAGATGGGCATTTCAATAGGATTGGGAATCTTCCTGCAGAGATGGACTTGAGCTAAGTTTTAAATAAAGAATGGGAGTAAGCCGTTCTGAGCAGGAGTAGAAGTATTTTAGACAGAAGGAAGGGCTGCGCAGAAGCACAGGGCATGAAATATGAAATAACACCCTGTAAATCAGGAACTGTGGTTGGCACAGTAAAGCAGACGGCATACACAGAGGTGGTGAGTCATCATAGGTGAACATGGACTAACTAAAGAGATGTGTTGAACGAAAGGGCATAGAAATAATCTAGCATGCAGTCAGGAAAACAGAAGGATTTTAAGGAGAAGAGAACTTGATCAAATTACATTTAAAAACATTGTTGGCCTTTGTACTTTTTTTATTTGGTAAAATATAGACAACAGAAAAATTGCCATTTCAACCATGTTTAACTAAACAACGAAATATACAGTTCATTAATTTTGTTCACAATGTTTTACAACCATTATTACTACTGCTTATTTCCAAAACTGTTTTATTACCCCAGTCAAACTCTGTACTCATTAAATAATGATACTCCATACCTCGTTTCCCTCAGTCCATGGTAACCTCTGGCCTGTTTCCTAGTTCTATGATTTTTCCTATTCTGGATATCTTATGTAAGTAGAGTCATGCAATGTTTGTCCTTTTGTATTGGACTTATTTCACCAGACATTATATTTTCAGATTTCATGTGTATTACAGCAGATATCAAAATTTCATTCATTCTTTTTATAGCTGAATAATATTCCATTGTACATATATACTACATCTTTGTAGCGATTATTAAGTATAATTGACACACAAAGTTACATTCGTATCAGATGCACAACATAGCCAACTTCTCTATGCGTTCTGCCATGCTGACCACACAGCTGCGATCTGTCAGCACACATCACTATTACAGTACCACTGAGAATATTCCCTACGCCGTGCCTTTATTCCCATGACCTATTCATTCTATGAGTGTAAATTTATATTTCCCACTCCCCTTCACCTATTTTGCCCATCCTCATACCCTTCTTCCCTCTAGCAACCATTAATTCTCTGTATTTATAAGTCTGATTCTGCTTTTTGTTTACTCATTTGTTTTGATTTTTAGGTGCCACATGAGTGAATTTTTGTTTATTCACTTGTTTTGATTTTTAGGTGCCACATGAGTGAAATCATATATTTGTCTTTCTCTCAGTCTGACTTAGTTCACTTAGCAAAATACCCTCTAGGTTCATCTATGTTGTTGAAATAGCAAGACTTCATCTTTTATTTGGTGGTGTTATACTCGTGTGTGTGTGTGTGTGTGTGTATACCACTTCTTTTCCATTTATCTATTGATGGACACTTAGGTTGCTTCCATATCTTGGCTATTGTAAATAGTGTTGCAGTAAACATGAGGATGCATGTATCTTTTTGAATTAGTGTTTTGGTTTTATTGGGCAAATACCTAGTAATGGAATTATTGGATTATATGTTATTTCTGTTTTAAATTTTTGGAGGAACCTCGATACTGCTTTCCACAGTGGCTGGGCCAATTTACATTTCCACCACAGTATATGACATTTTCTCTACATCCTTGCCAACACCTGTTATTTGTTATCTTTTTAGTTTTAACCATTCTGCCAGGTGGAAAGTGGTATCTTACCGTGGTTTTGATTTGCATTTCCCTCATGATTCGTGATCAGCTTTTTTTATGTGTCTGTTGGCCATCTGAATGTCTTTGGAAAAATGTCTATTCAGTTACTCTGCCCATTTTTAAATCCGAATGTTTGCTTTTTGGGTGTTGAGTTGTGTAAATTCCTTATATATTTTGGATATTAACCCCTTATTAGATAGCCTCTTGCAAATACCTTCTCTCATTTAGTAAATTGCCTTGTTATTTTGTTGGTTTCCTTTGCTGCACAAAAGCTTTTTATTTTGATGTAGGCCCAAAAGTTTATTTTTGCTTTTGTTTCCTTTGTCTTAGGAGATATAGCTAGAAAAATATTGTTATACCCAATGTCAGAGAAATCACTGGCTATGTTCTCTTCAGATTTCTTATGGTTTCAAGTCTCACTTATAGGTCTTTAATCCATTTTGAGTTTATTTTTGTGACTGGTGTTAGTTTCTCAGAACCACTTGTTGAAGAGACTCTTTTACCCATTGCATAATCTTCTCTAATTTGTCACAGATTAACTGACTATATAATGGTAGGTTTATTTCTAGGCTCTCTGTTCTGTCCCATTGATCTATGTGTCTGTTTTTGTGCCAGTACCATGATGTTTTAATTATTATAGCTTTGTAGTATATCATGAAATCTGGAACTGCAATGCCTCCAGTTTTATTCTTTTTCAAGGTTGCTTTGGCTATTCAGGGTCTTTTGTTGTTCCATATAAAGTTTAGGATTGTTTCTGCAAGTTCTGTTAAAAATGCTCTTGGTATTTTGAGAGGGATGGTACTGAATCTTTAGACTGCTTTGGGCAGAATGAACATTTTAACAATATAAATTCTTCCATTCTGTGAACTGGAATATCTTTCCATTTATTTGTGTCATCTGTAATTTCTTTCATCAATGTCTTACAGTTTTCAGAGTGCAGGTCTTTCACCTCCTTGGTTAAGTGTATTCCTAGGTATTTTAGTCTTTTTGGTGTAATTGTAAATGGGATTGTTCAGTTAAAATCTCTTTGGGCCAGTTTGTTATTGGTGTATAAAATTGCAGCAGCTTTTGGCATACTTCGTATACTGCAACTTTACTGAATTTATTAGTTTTAATAGTTTTTTGACAGTCTTTATGGTTTTCTGTATGGTATGTCAAATCATCTGTAAGTAGTGACAGTTTCACTTCTTCCTTACTGATATGATTGTCTCTAATTTCTCTTTCTAGTCTGATTGCTATGGTTAGGACTTCCAGTTGAATAAAAATGATGAATAACAGTGGTGAGTGGAAATCCTTGTGTTGTTCCTGATCTTAGAGGAAAATCTCTCGGTTCTTCACCACTTCAGTTTTTCATGTTCGGCCTGTGTATGTTCCCTCTAAACCCAGTTGTTGGGAGGTTTCATCATGAATGATGTTGAATTTTGTCCAGTGCTTTCACTGCATCTATTGAGGAGATCATATGATTTTTATCATTAACTTTGTTGATACGGTTTATCATGTTGATTGATATGTAAATATTGAATCATCCTTGCGTTCTGGGAATAAGTCCCACTAGATCATGGCGGATGGTCCCTCTTAGTGCGTTGTGGGATGTCGTTTGCTAGTACTTTGTTCAGGATTTTTGGATCTGTATTCATCAGAGATATTGGCTTGTAGTTTTTTTATTTTTATTTTTTCACTGTCTTTGTCTGGTTTTAGGATTAGGGTAATGCTGAATGCTGACCTAGCAAAATGTATTTGGAAGCTTGCCTTCTGTTTTTTAGGATAGATTGAGGAGAATAGTACTAACTCTTCTTTAAATGTTTGGTAAAATTTACGTGTCTTGGTTATCAGGTCTTGGGCTTTCATTTTTTGGTCATTTTTTGATTACCAATTCAATTTCATTACTAGTAATTGTATGTTCACATGTTCTATTTTTTCCTGATTTAGTTTTAAGAGATTGTATGTTTCTAGGAATTTATCGATTTCTTCTAGCTTGTCCAATAGTTTTTGCTATATAATTTTTATTGTATTTTCTTATAATCCTTCTGTATTTCTCTGGTGTCTCACCTTCCTTCTAATTCCTTTCTTCTACTCACCTTGAGCTTTGTTTCTCTTTTTTTTAATAGTTTATTTTTGAGACAGGGACAGAGCACGAGTTGGGGAGGGGTAGAGAGAGAGGGAGACACAGAATCTGAAACAGGCTCTAGGCTCTGAGCTGTCAGCACAGAACCTGAGGTGGGGTTCAAACCCACAAACCATGAGCTCATGACCTGAGCCAAAGTTGGACGCTTAACCAACTGAGCCACCCAGTCGCTCCATTGTTTCTCTTTTTCTAGTTCTTTTAGGTATAAAGTTAGATTGTTTATTTGAGCTTCTGTCTTTCTTTTTGAGATAGGCTTCTATTGCTCTATATTTTCCTCCAAGAACTGTTTTTACTGTGTCCCAAAGATTTTGAACTATAGTATTTTCATTTTTCTATATGTATTTTTAATTTTTCCCTTTGATTTCTTTGTTGACGCATTTAGGTTTATTTTTATTTTTATTTTAAGATTTTATTTATTTTTGAGAGAGAGTGAGACACGGCGTGAGCAGGGGAGGGTCAAAGAGAGAGGCAGACACAAAATCCGAAGACAGGCTCCAGGCTTTGAGCTAGCTGTCAGCACAGAGCCCAACGCGGGGCTCAAACCCACGAACTGTGAGATAGATCATGACCTGAGCTGAAGTTGGATGCTTAATCGACTGTGCCACCCAGGCGCCACTGTGTGGGTTTTTTTGTTGTTTTTGTTGTTTTTTTAAATGACTGATTTCTAGTTTCATACTGTTGTGGTTGAAAAAGCTGCATGGTATGCCTTTCAATCTTCTTAAATTGAGACTTGTGCTTTTGTGGCCTAACATGATCTGCTCTGCAGAATGTTTCATGTGCACTTAAAAAGAATGTGTATCCTGTTATGTTTCGATAGAATATTCTGTGTATATCTGTTACATCCATCGGGTCTAATGTGTTGTTCAAAGCCAGTGTTTCCTTATTGGTTTTCTGCCTGGATTATCTACCCACTGATGTAAGTCGGCTCTTCAAGTTCCCTATTATCATTGTGTTACTGTCAGTTTCTCTATTTGCTTTCTGTATTTGGTGCTCCTCTGTGGGATGTGTGGGTATTTACAACTCTATATCCTCTTGTCGGATTAAGCCCTTTATCATTATGTATGGACTTCTTTGACTCTTGTTATAGTCTTAATTTTAAAGTCTGTTTTGTCTGATATAAGTATTGCTACCCTGGACTTTTCCCCCTCACTTCCGTTTACATGGGATATTTTTTCTATCCTTTTACTTTCAGTCTATATGTGTTTTTAGGTCTGTGGTGAGTCTCTTGTAGACAGAATTTGTGTGTGTGTGTTTTTTTTAATCCATTTTGCCACCTGCATCTTTTGATTATAGCATTTAGGCCATTTACATTTTAAGTAATTATAGGTAGGTATATACTTACTACCATCCTTTTTTCTGGTTTTTATTTATTTATTTTTTGTGGTTCTTCTCTTGCTCTCTTTATTTGTGATTGATGAGTTTCTGTCGCATCTTGTTTGGTTTTCTTTTTTTTTTTTTTCCTTTGTGTATCTATTATAGGTTTTGGGTTTGTATTACCATGGGGTTCATATATAACATCCTAAGTATATAGCACTCTTTTTAAGTTGATGGTCATTTGAGTTCAACCCATTCTTTAAAAAAAACTTTTTGTTTCACTCTTCCCTCCATCTTTTATGTATATGCTGTCATATTTTATATCTTTATAATTTTCTAACATCTAATAATGGCTATTTCTTTTCCACTTAAAGAAGTTCCTTTAACATTTCATGTAAGGCTAGTTCTGTGGTAATAAAATCATTTTGGTGGTGGTGGTGGAATTCTGTATCTCTCCTCCAATTCTGAGTGCCTTGGAGGGATGGCTGGAGCCAAGGCAGTGTGCATACCTGGGTAGGGAGGGGTCCTAGGGTGCTCTACCCAGGGGTTGCCATATATCACATTTTGTTTATTCATCTATTATGCATTTATGTTGTTCCTATCTTTTGCCTATTGTGAATAGACGGTTTTGGATATTGGTGGACACATATCTGTTTGAGTCCTTGCCTTAAATTCTTTTGGGAATATACCTAGGAATAGAATTGCTGGGTCATGTGGTAATTCTGTTTAGTTTTTGAGGAACCACACCTGTTTCCACAGTGGCTGTGCCATTATATATTCCCACCAGCAATGTGCAAGGAATCCAGTTTTTCCATATCCTTGCTGACACTTGTTATTTTCCATTTTTAAAAAGAACATAGCTATCCTACCAGGTGCAAAGTGGCACAGACTTACATCTTCAAAGAATCGCTATGGAAAACAGCACAAAAATGGGTTGAAAGGGGGAAATCCAGCAGGCAGGGAAATAGCTGAGATGTTCTTGCTAGAGATTGTTTTCTGAGCATTTGGTCTAAGAGAGTAGCTCTTGACAGCAGGATATGAAAAGGGAGAGACATATTATGACACATTTACAAGAGAATTCGTGACTGTTGGTTAGGGAGGGCAGACATATAGGAAATGTCCAACAAATTTTCTGACTTGGTTACCTATATGGAGGATGGCATTATATGTTGAGATTGACAGATGATGAATTCAGACCCAATGAGACCCAATGAGAATGACAGATGATGAATTCAGACCCAATAAAAATGTGTTATTTCTGGGATCTTCAGGTAGGCAGTTGGATTAAGGGTCTGGAACTCAGGGTTGAGGCCTGGTCTGGAGAAAGAGATCCACATATCATTAATGTATAGACAGCAAGTGCCGAGACTGGCATGGATGCAGCCATTGGGGGAGGTGTGTGTGTTCTAAGGAAAACTTGCACTGTTTTTTGAAAAAAATTATGTTTCTGTGATATAAAATACTACACTAAGAAAGTGCGTCTAAGTAATGTGAACATTATTGATATCAGAAAGCTTGTTAAATCCATATGTAAAAATATGACTATAGACTGAACGCCAGCATGGAAGAAAAAATATAGATAGCAAATTTACTAATTACCTAGGTTTGTGCTGCAAACAAGGAGTGAATTGTTTGGCTAAAAGGATCATGCCTTTTTGCTCTTCTGTCATGGACCATTAAATAACAGTATATTTGAATTTCATAAGTACAGTAGGTTTGGATTTCACCAAGGAGGCGAGTTCAGCAAGTGAGTTCATTTGCCAAAACATCTATAATCAAAGCAAAAGCATGAGTCATAATAGTCAAAGTTTGTCTTTTGAAATTGAAGTAATATATATGTACATATGGTTCCAGATTGGTAGGAAGAAAATCATTCACCTGTAAAATTATTTTTTGTTTTATTCTCTAAATATGACATCAGACTAAAAGGGGAAAAGAGAAAAGAAAAGTAGCTGACTTAATCTAACTTAGTCTTTTGCTTCAGAGACCATTAACAGCAGACTGGCAATGATGACAGCAACAGGAGAGGCTTAATGGAAAGCATACCAGCTTGCTGTTAGGTATATGACCTTGAGCAGTCATTAACCTTTACTGGCCTCAATTCCTTAATCTGTAAAATGGGGATGGTGAAAACTACATGATTCTCAAATATGAGAATCAAATAGCATTTGTGGAAAAAAAAACATTATTTTGGGTTATGAATTCCTTGGGTTTTTCTAAAATGTAATTTATTGTCAAGTTAGCTATCATAGCTCTTGGTTTTGGGGGTAGATTCCTGTGATTCATTGCTAACATACGACACCCAGTGCTCATCCCAACCACTGCCTTCGTCCATTCCCATCACCGATTTTCCCCTCTCCCCCTCTGTCCCCATGAACCCTCAGTTTGTTCTGTGTATTTATGTCTCTTATGGGTTTGCCTCCCTCTCTGTTTGAAACTATTTTTTCCCTTTCCCTTCCCCCATGGTCTTATGTTAAGTTTTTCAGGTTCCACATATGAGTGAAAACATATGATATCTGTCCTTCTCTGACTGACTTATTCCACTCAACATAATACCCTCCACTTCCATCCACGTTGCTGCAAATTGAATGATTTCATTCTTTCTCATTGCCAAGTAGTATTCCATTATGTATGTAAACCACATCTTTTTTTATCCATTCATCAGTTGATGGACATTTGGACTCTATCCATAATTTGGCTGTTGTTGACAGTGCTACATAAACATTGGGGTACATGTGCCCCTATGCATTAGCACTCTTATATCCTTTGGATAAATTCCTAGTAGTGCTACTGCTGGGTCATAGGGTAGTTCTATTTTTAATTTTTTGAGGAGTCTCCACAGTTTTCCAGAGTGGCTATACCAGTTTGCATTCCCACCAACAATGCAAGAGGGTTCCTGTTTCTCCACATCTTCTCCAGCATCTCTTGTTTCCTGAGTTGTTAATTTTAGCCACTCTGACCAGTATGAGGTGAGATCTCAATGTGGCTTTGACTTATATTTCACTGACGGTAATTGATGTTGAGCATCTTTTCATGTGTCTGCTGGTTATCTGGATGTCTTTTTTGGAAAAGTGTCTATTCATTATCTTCTGCCCATTTCTTCACTGGATTATTTGTTTTTCAGGTGTTGAATTTGGTAAATTCTTTATAGATTTTGGAATCCAACTTTTTATCTGATATGTCATTTTCAAATATCTTCTCCCATTCTGTCGGTTGCCTTTTAATTTTGTTGATTGTTTCCTTTGCAGTGCAGAAGGTTTCTATCTTAATGAGGTCCCAATAGTTCGTTTTTGCCTTTATTTCCCTTGTCTTCAGAGATGTGGTAAGTAAGTAGTTGCTGCAGCTGAGGTCAAAGAGGTTGTTGCCTGCTTTCTCCTCTAGGGTTTTGATGGTTTCCTGTCTCACATTTAGGTTTTTCATCCATTTTGAATTTATTTTTGTGTATGGCATAAGAAAATGGTCCAGGTTCATTCTTCTGCACATTGCTGTCCAATTCTCCCAGCACCATTTTTCCATTGGATACTCTTTCGTGCTCTGTCAAAGATTAGTTGGTCATACATTTTTGGATCCAATTCTGGGTTTTCTGTTCCATTGGTCTATGTGTCTGTTTTTCTGCCAATAATATACTGTCTTGATGATTATAGCTTTGTAGTAGAGGCTAAAGTCTGGGATTGTGATGCCTCCTGCTTTGGTGTTCAATATCAACATTACTTTGGCTATTCAGGATTTTCTTGGTTCCATATAAATTTGTTCTAGATAGTTTGTTCTAGATTTGGGAAGAATGCTGGTGCGATTTTGATTGGGATTGCATTGAATGTGTAGATTGTTTTGGGTATTATTGACATTTTAACAATATTTGTTCTTCCAATCCATGAGCATGGAATGTCTTTCCATTTCTTTGTATCCTCTTCCATTTCTTTCCTAAGTTTTCTATCATTTTCAGCATACAGATCTTTTACATCCTTGGTTAGGTTTGTTCCTAAATATTTTAAAATATTTTTGACAAAGCACCACAACTATGAAAGCTATTCTTTATCTAGACAGTAAGAAGGAAAACCATCCCTTAAGTTTTTATCCTAATGGTTCTTTTTATTTGGAATATTTATAAACATCTCCTTATTTTTCTTTCTTTTTTAAATTTTTTAATTAATTTATTTTTTTTAAAATAGTTTATTGTCAAATTGGTTTCCATACAACACCCAGTGCTCTTCCCCACAATTGCCCTCCTCCATTACCACCACCTATTCTCCTCCTGCCCCTCCCCCTTCAACCCTCGGTTCATTTTCAGTATTTAATAGTCTCTCAAGTTTTGCGTCCCTCTTTCTCCCCAACTCTCTTTCCCTCTTCCCCTCCCCCTGGTCCTCCATTAGGTTTCTCCTGTTCTCCTGTTAGACCTATGAGTGCAAACATAGGGTATCTGTACTTCTCCGCCTGACTTATTTCACTTAGCATGACACCCTCGAGGTCCATCCACCTTGCTACAAATGGCCAGATTTCATTCTTTCTCACTGCCATGTAATACTCCATTGTATATATATATATATATATATACACCACATCTTCTTGATCCATTCATCAGGTGATGGACATTTAGGCTCTTTCCATGATTTGACTATTGTTGACAGTGCTGCTATGAACATTGGGGTACAAGTGCCCTTATGCATTAGCACTTCTGTATCCCTTGGGTAAATCCCTAGCGGTGCTATTGCTGGGTCATAGGGGAGATCTACTGATAGTTTTTTGAGGAACCTTCACACTGTTTTCCAGAGCAGCTGCACCAGTTTACATTCCCACCAACAGTGTAGGAGGGTGCCCGTCTCTCCACACCCTCGCCAGCATCTATAGTCTCTTGATTTGTTCATTTTAGCCACTCTGACTGGCATGAGGTGGTATTTCAGTGTGGCTTTGATTTGTGTTTCCCTGATGATGAGTGATGTTGAGCATCATTTCATGCACCTGTAGGCCATCTGGATGTCCTCTTTGGAGAAGTGTCTGTTTATGTCTTCTGCCTATTTCTTCACTGGGTTATTTGTTTTTTGGGTGTGGAGTTTGGTGAGTTCCTTGTAGATTTTGGATACTAGCCCTTTATCTCATATGTCATTTGCAACTATCTTTTCCCATTCTGTCGGTTGCCTATTAGTTTTCTTGATTGTTTCCTTTGCAGGGCAGAAGCTTTTGATCTTGATGAGGTCCCAAGAGTTCAGTTTTGCTTTCATTTCCTTTGCCTTAGGGGATGTGTCAAGTAGGAAATTGCTGCAGTTGAGGTCAAGGAGGTTCTTTTCTACTTTCTTCTTGAGGATTTTGATGGGTTTCCTGTCTCGCATTCAGGTCCTTCAGCCATTTTGAGTTTATTTTTGTGTATGGTTTAAGAACTGGTTTCATTTTTCTGCATGTTGCTGTCCAGTTCTCCCAGCACCACCTGCTAACGAGGCAGTCTTTCTTCCATCGGATACTCTTTCCTGCTTTGTCAAAAATTAATTGGCCGTACATTTGTGGGCCCAGTTCTGGGTTCTCTATTCTATTCCATTGGTCTATGTATCTGTTTTTGTGCCAGTACCATACTGCCTTGATGATGACAGCTTTGTAGTAGAGGCTAAAGTCTGGGATTGTGATGCCTCCCGTTTTGGTTTTCTTCTTCAATATTACTTTGGCTATTTGGGGTCTTTTGTGGTTCCATACGAATTTGAGGATAGCTTATTCTAGCTTTGAGAAGAACACTGGTACAATTTTGATGGGGATTGCATTGAATGTGTAGGTTGCTTTAGGTAGTAATGACATTTTCAAAATGTTTATTCTTCTGATCCATGAGCATGGAATGTTTTTCCATTTCTTGGTGTCTTCTTCAATCTCTTTCATAAATTTTCTATAGTTTTCATCATATAAGTCTTTTACATTCTTGGTTAGGTTTACTCCTAGGTATTTTATGGTTTTTCGTGCAATTGTGAACGGGATCAGTTTCTTGATTCGGCTGCTTCATTATTGGTGTATTGGAATGCAACCGATTTCTGTACATTGATTTTGTACCCTGTGACTTTACTGAATTTATTGATCAGTTCTAGAAGGCTTCTGGTGGAATCTGCCGGGTTTTCCATGTAGGGTATCATGTCATCTGCAAAAAGTGAAAGTTTGACTTCTTTGCCAATTTTGATGCCTTTTATTTCCTTTTGTTGTCTGACTGCTGATGCTAAAACTTCCAGCACTATGTTAAATACCAGTAGTAAGAGTGGACTCCCCTGTCGTGTTCCTGATCTCAGGGGGAAAGCTCTTAGTTTTTCCCCATTGAGGATGATATTAGCTGTGGGCTTTTCGTAAACTGCTTTTATAATGTTTAGGTAAGTTCCTTCTATTCTGACTTTCTCAGGCGTTTTTATTAAGAAAGGGTGCTGTATTTTGTCAAATGCTTTTTCTGCATCTATTGACAGGATCATATGGTTTTTATCCTTTCTTTTGTTAATGTGATGTATCATTGATGGATTTGTGAATATTGAACCAGCCCTGTAACCCAGGAATGAATCCCACTTGATCATGATGGATAATTCTTTTTATATGCTGTTGAATTAAATTTGCTAGTATCTTGTTGAGTATTTTTGCATCTGTATTCATTAAGGATATTGGTCTGTAGTTCTCTTTTTTTGCTGGGTCTCTGGTTTAGGTGTCAAGGTGATGCTTGCCTTTGTAGAATGGGTTTGGAAATTTTCCTTCCATTTCTATTTTTTGGAATAGTTTGAGAAGAATGGGCATGAGCTCTGCTTTAAATGTCTGGTAGAATTCCCCTGGGAAGCCATCTGGCCCTGGGCTCTTATTCGTTGCAAGATTTTTGGTAACGGATTCAATTTCTTCACTGGTTATCGGTCTATTCATGCTTTCTATCTCTTCCCGTTTGAATTTTGGTAGTGCATGTGCATTTAGGAATTTGTCCATTTCTTCTAAGTTGTCCAGTTTGTTGGCATATAGTTTTTCATAGTAATCTCTAATGATTGCATGTATTTCTAAGGGATTGGTTGTAATAGATCCTTTTTCATTCATGATTTTGTCTATCTGGGTGCTCTCTCTTTTCTTTCTGAGGAGCCTGGCTAGAGGTTTATCTATTTTGTTTATTTTTTCAAAGAACCAACTCTTGGTTTCATTGATCTGCTCGACTGTTGGATTCTATTTTGTTTATTTCTGCCCTGATCTTTATTATTTATCTTCTGCTGCTGGGTTTGGGGTGCTCTTGCTACTTCCCTTCTAGTTCCAGTAGGTGCTCTGTTAAATTTTGAATTTGCACTTTTTCTAGTTTGTTGTGATTGGCCTGGATTGCAATATACTTTTTTCTTAGGACTGCCTTTGCTGCATTTCAGAGATTTTGGATTGTTGTATTTTTGTTTTCGTTGGTTTCCATATATTTTTAAATTTCTTCTCTAACTGCCTGATTAGCCCAGTCATTCTTTAGTAGGGTGGTTTTTAAACTCCACGATTTTAGAGGTTTTCCAGACCTTTTCGTGTGGTTAATTTCAAGTTTCATAGCATTGTGATCTGAAAGTGTGCATGGTATGATCTCAATTCATTTATATTTATGGAGGGCTGGTTTATGCCCCAGTATGTGATCTATCTTGGAGAATGTATCATGTGCACTTGAAAAGAAGGTGAATTTTCTAACTTCAGGATGCAGAGTTCTAAATGTATCTATCAATTCCATCGGTTCCAATGTGTCATTCAGGTCCATTGCTTCTTTAGTGATTTTCCGTCTGGTTGATATATCCATTGCTGTCAGTGGAGTATTAAAGTGCCCTGCAATGAGCACAGTCTTATCAATAAGATTGTTTCTGTCTGTGATTGTTTTATGTATTTGGGCGCTCCCAAATATGGCACATGGATGTGTATACTTGTTAGCTCTTCCTGATGGAGAGACCCTGTAATTATTATATAATGTCCTGCTTCATCTTTTGTTACTGCCTTTACTTTAAAGTCCAGGTTGTCTGATATAAGTATGGCTCCTCTGGCTTTTTTTTTTTTTGTCTTCCAGTCGCAATGTAGATATTTCTCCATCCCTTTACTTTCAACCCAAAGGTATCTTCAGGTCTAAAATGAGTCTCTTATAGACAATAAATAGATGGGTTTTTTTAAAAAATCCATTCTGCTACCCTGTGTCGTTTGGTTGGAGCATTCAGTCTATTTACATTCAGTGTTATTATTGAAAAATAGGGTTTAAGTTTCATTGTGTTCTCCATAGAATTGATGTTTATAGTGGTGTCTCTCGCACCTTGTATTCTTTGCAACATTTCCCTCATAGAGTCCCTCTTAGGATTTCTTGTAGAGCTGGTTTGGTGGTCATGAATTCTTTCAATTTTTGTTTATTTGGGAACACCTTTATCTCTCCTATTTTGAATGACAGGCTTGCTGGATAAAGGATTCTTGGCTGCATGTTTTTTCTGTTCATCACATTGAAGATTTTCTGCCATTCCTTACTGGCCTGTCAAGTTTCATTAGATAGGTCTATAACCACTCTGATAGGCTTCCCTTTGTATGTTAGGGCCCTTTTCTTCCTAGCTGCTTTCAGAATTTTCTCTTTATATTTTGCCAGTTTCACTATGATATGTCGTGCTGAAGGTCGATTCAAATTACGTCTTAAGGGGGTTCTTTGTGCCTCTTGAATTTGAATGTCTATTTCTTTCCCCAGATTTGGGAAATTCTCAGTTATAATTTGGTCTAGTATCCCTTCAGGACCTTTCTCTCTTTCTTCCTCTTCAGGAATTCCTATGATATGGATGTTGTTCCGTGTGATT
This sequence comes from Helogale parvula, assembly GCA_004023845.1. Classification (NCBI taxonomy): domain Eukaryota; kingdom Metazoa; phylum Chordata; class Mammalia; order Carnivora; family Herpestidae; genus Helogale; species Helogale parvula. Next base: position 90,704 of record PJEM01005184.1, on the reverse strand, counting down.
GTATGACTCAGGTCTCGAATTCTCCTTTCCTGCTCCTGGATCAGTTTCTCTTTCTTTTTTTCTGCTTCATCTTTTGCTATAACTATATCTTCTAATTCACCTATTCTTCTCTCTGCTTCTTCACTCCTTGAGGTGGCTACCTCCTTTTTATTATTCACCTCATTTATAGCCTTTTTTTAACTCATCACACCTATTTTCAAAGTTCCTAGTCATTGTCTCAGTTGCTTCTCTGATGCTTTTTTCAACCCCAGTGATTAATTTTATGACAAGTTTTTAAAATTCTTGTTCAGGTATGTTGTTTAGATCTTTTTTGAGCAGTTCTGTGGCTATGACTTCTTCCTGGAGATTCTTCAGGGGAGAGTTCCTTCGTTTTGTGATTTTTGCTAGTTTTCTGTCTCTTGTCACCTTTAGAAAGCTCGTTGTGTACTGTGTACCTTTTAGTATTGCTCTAATAAAGGAGGCTTATTGACTCTCCAGGGCCTGTTATTTCAGGAAATATTCTCTTATTGGTGTCTCTCAGTTTCTCTTGTTGTGCCTTTGATTATTTTATTTCCCTACTCACCAATATTTGGGACTTGCTGTCATGCACACTTTGGCTTGTTTCTTGGGGTAGCCCAGAGTAGGAAAACAGACAGACAAACAAGAGGGAACAGAAGCACACAAATGCACAGACAAATCAAACAAACAAATTAAAAAGGGGATAGGAAGAATAGAAAAGGGAGAGGAAAGAGAAGGAAAGAAGAGAAAAAAGAAAAAATAAAGGGGGGCAGAGACAACAAAGGACAACAGATAGTCTAAAGTGTATAACCAGTCGAGGGGAGAGATAAGGATGAGATAAGGGAGAATATATCTGGATGGCAAGAGGAAGGAGAAAAAAAGGGAGAAAGGAAAAAGTAAAATAGGGGGTAAAAATAAAAAAAATATTTTAAAAAGTAAAAAAGGTTATAATAATAAAAAGTACAAAAGAAAAAAACCAGCAGCTCTCCCTCTAGGACAGGTGTGGTTCGGTGTATGTAGGTCTCTGTGGCTGCTCTCAGAGGCCCCACTGTGGTGGTTGCGGCAGATGAATTGTGGCATCCCAAGGTCCACTGGAACTAAGCGCTGCAGGCCACTCTAATGAGTCTGATCTCCTTGTGCCACAGCTGAGTCAAGCTGTATTTTCCAGGCCTGCCCCATTTCAAAATCCTAGTCTATGCACTTTTATGCTACCACAGATGAGATGTACTTGCTTTGGCGGCTGGCTTCTTAGCCAGGATCTCATAGGGGGAGGGAGTAGTTTCTCTTGGTGCCAGCAGGGATTTGCGCTGCCGCTGCTGAAGGCTAGGTGTGCTGCAGGAGATGAAGTGTGTGCCCCCGCAAACACTGCTGCCAATTCCCAGCCACCAGCTGGGCTCGAGATTGCATAGTGGGGGGGAGCAGTTTCTCTTGGTGCCTGCCAGGATTCACACTGCCGCTGCCTGAGATGCGGGGTGCTGCTGGAAATGAGGTGCTCGCTCCTGCAGCCACACCCAAACTGTGCACCACCGCCCCAGCCACTGCCAACTCCCTGCCAGGATTGCGTAGGGGTGGGGGCTATTTTTTCCCTGTTGGCACCCAGGATTCGCGCAGGTGCGAATGCTGGTGGTGAGATGCTCCACTGCCGCCACCACCACCACTGCCGCCGTGGCTGCCGACTCCCTGCCGGGATTGCGCAGGGGTGGAGGCTTTTTTTTCTCTTGTGCCGCCCAGGTTCAGGATTTGGGATGCCCAGCAGTTATATATGGAGTGAGAGTTTTTCTCTCCAAGTGGGGTTAAATGTTCTTTATCTCTTCTCTAGAGACCGTACTATCAGTGTGTTGTTTCTTTCTCTTCCCTTTGTGTCTCAGGGGCTCTGTGCACTTTCCCTGTGTTGGGCTGGGGCTCCCACCTCCCCTGCCCCCTCGGGCTGGCCTGTTTTCCAATCTCCCCAGTTCGCACTCACTCACTCAGGTATCTTTGAGGTTGTCTTCTTTCTGGAGTTTGTATTTTCTCCTTCCGCTCTTGCAGATCAGAGTAGTATCTTTCTCAGTTCGATAGATGGGGCGGACGAAGTTTACAGAGTTCCCTTCCTCTCCGCCATCTTTGCTCCAGTCTAAAGCTTATTAACTTTCTACACACAGCATTTTTTATGTAGGAAAATATTAAAAACAACATTCATGAATTAAGTAAAATAGTTCAAAGGTAGGCTAAACTTTTTTCAGATTTTGGAAAATGATCATTGTTAAGTCAAGAGAGAAATTTGTCAAGATGATTCAGAAACCTAAAATACTTAGCCATGACATATTTCTAGGGAATTATCATGGGAAAATAATGAAATATGCATGTGCCACAAAAGTATTAGCCATATTATTTATAATATTGAAAAATTAGAATATTGAAATATCTAGTAATAGAATGAGTAAATTATGGTTTAGCTAACCAGAGGGCTATTTAATTATTTAATCTTTTCCAGTCCTGTTCCAGTCCTATTTGATGGTATGGGAAATATTTGTGTTACAATGTTAAGCAAATAAAACAAGATGTAAAAAAATTAGACATTATTATCTGAATTTTATTCATTATATGTAACATTCCATATATTATACATTCCATATATATCTGTTTATATATGGACTACACATCTACATAAATAGATATACACATATACACACACACCATATTTAAATTAAATAGTGAAAGCTATTTTCTGTATGTATCTAGATCATGTTTAAGAGAGAGACTGGAAGGAGACACATTAAAATATTAACTATGATTATTTTCAGGTGAGGTTATGGGTACTTTGCTCTGAGTTTTTCAAATCCCCTGGAAGAATGATGTATTTGGAAATTTATTTTTTAAATATGTATTTTTAGAAAACAGCTTGCCTCTTTTCCTCTCTTTCCTATATAACTATGCATTAGCTTTGTTCTATAGGTATATTTATATCTAATGATCAGCACGGATTCTTATATATTACTGTCTCTGTCTTTTGGTTGTCAGAATGTTCTTTTCTAATAGATTCTTTAGGAAGGGCTCATGGAGCAATATAACTTGTTATTTGGCAAGTTTGCAATACTTTGTTTGCATCTTTCTACTTGGAGGTCAATTTGGGTAGATATAAAATCCTGGACTTATATTTCCCTTCTTTGAATATCTGAAATTTGGGCATTAAGAATTGTTGAAAAATATGACAATCTTATTTTCTTTTCCTTATTAGTGACTTACCTTTTTGCCTGGTTGTCCAGTGATTTTTTTTTTCCTTAAAGTAGTTTTAAATATGAGGCACCTGGGTGGCTCAGGTAAGTGTCCCACACTTGATTTCACGGTTTGTGAGTTCAAGCCCCACATTGGGCTCTGCGCTCTCAGCACCAAGCCTGCTTGGGATTCTCTCTCTCTTCTCTCTCTGCCTCCCCCCTCCCTCCTGCTTGCATGTGCTTGCACTTGCTCTCAAAATAAATAAACTTTAAAGAAAAATGAAGTAGTTTTTTCAACAACTATGATTCCTTGTTGGCCATGCTGACATGGTTGTGGTACCCTTTCAATATATAATTTCAAGATTTTTTCTAAATTTTAGAAAATTGTTCTGGAATTACAGTCTTATTAATGTTTATTTTGTTCTATTGTTTGACATTCTTTGCAATCTCAATCATATTTATATCAGGCTTATTTGTGAGGTTTTTTTTTTCTGTGTATGCCACTTTCTTTTGAATGTTTTTCAAATCTCTTTCATCATTTGAATTTTCTTTTCTTCTTACTGAATTTCAGTTGACATACAATGTTAGATTTGGGTGTACAACATAGTGATTTGGCAATTCCACACATTATTCAGTGCTCACTATGGTAAATGCAGTTTTAATCTGTCACCACATAACATCATTATGATATTTTTGACGAGGTTCCCCAGGCTGTACTTTTCTTCTCTGTGACTTATTTATGTTTTATAACTAGAATTTTGTACCTCTTAATTCTCTTCACATATTTTGCCAATCTCCTCATCTACTTCCCCTCTGGCAACCACCAGTTTGTTCTCTATATTTCAGAGTGGGTTTTTTTTTGTCTGTTTGTTTTGATACATTTGGAAATATATTTCTTAAAATACATATATTTTAAAAACTATGCATCCTGCATAATATTTTAATATGGAAAGTATTCTGTCACCAGTAGTAGATTTCATTTTATTAGTGGTCTGGTGACTACATTTTTTAATGAATACACACACACACACACAAACAGACATGTATGTATATATATACCCACACACATATACATGGGGCATAGTCTGCTAGGGAATATGCTACTGTGAATATTAATGTTATTGGCAAGTAACCAGACTTTCTAGCTTCAGTGATATTTTTCAACCATCCAGATGAGTTTTAACAAAATAACTTGCTTTTGTTTAGAGGTCTGAGATTCTTAATTCATTCTTAGGCTATTTTAATATAGTTACGAAAAAATTTTTGGTTAAGCCATCAATTGTTTAAAAATTATTCTATTTAACATTATTCATATGAAAATTACATTTCTCAGGATTGGCATGAGATCCTTTTTAAGTAGAGCACCAATTACTGTTCATTGTCAGCTACCGTGGTTCCCGCCGCCCCGTTGGGGATCATGTGCCTGTAACCTCAGGAGGAGAACTTCCGCTGTGTCTACAGTAATAATCGTTTCCTGGTTTCCGGTCATTAGGTACCATTCATAACTAAACACTGAACAGGAATTAGGATGATGGTACTTAATCTCACATTTCTTTCTCTTTCAAGAATTTGATAAAATCTGTTTCATGTAGCTTGACATTTTATCCTGCTTTTTTGTAGAAAGGAAGATGGTGAACAACACGTACAAATGAAGTCCTTCAGGTACATTAAACTGTGAGATCGGCACAGGGTGGGTGGAAAAGGCTGCACCTGCAAACCTTGAGGCAAAGTAAAAGGCAACGTCAAGCCAGAATCGGTTCATGAATATGAGGTTTTTCTCATTCGTTATGCTCCGAGAAGTGGCGATGGTCAAGTACCTGTTGCCTTTCTTTTCTATCTACTTGAATAACATTTTGTCTTGAGGTGCCTTTAAATTTTTCTTACAAGAGCCATTTATTAAAATGTTATTTTCTTTAAGCACTAGAAAGGAGCCGATTCCTTTTATGAACAAATCACGATGGTTAGAAATTCATCATCGTAAAATTCTTTGTCAGTTGTTTCAACATAGTCTCAACATCACCAAAATTTTTTTTATATCTGGCAACCTAGCCGCATCTGAGTGTTGCTTTTTTCTTCATTTATTCTGACTTTTGATGTGATTTACAAAACACCAGCGTGGGTCAAAGTGGCAGTAACAGTGCACAGAATTAAGAGCCTTGCTGCTTCATTATGAAGCAGAGCATCCGCCTCTGGCAAGCTTGCCTTTCCTTCATACGATCCTCCAGAAGTCTTGTCAAGTGCATCTCCTTCCAGCAAAGAGCTGTATTCAAAAATTAGCTATTTTGCCTTCCTCTGGTTCCACCCTCATCATTCATTGTTCTCCACAGGGGCCTTGCTCCCACCTGTCCTCACCTGTCTCTAACCCATAGCTCTAAGAGCACCCTGTCTGCTGTACAGTCCTGGCATTGGGCATCTCTGTCCATTGCTTTGTCCATGCTAGTGGGTAATACTGGTGATAATTCTAGCACGAGGGTAACTATAGCATGCTTCTAATCATTAAATTTTAATCTAAAAATTACTCATGAATAGACCAAAGTGTGAATGTATAACTAAATTTTATGTGAATATACATATAATTTGAATTCTATCCAGTTCACTTAAAAGTACATATTTTGTTCCAGGAATGGCATTACCCAAGGGTGAATGCTTGGGGGAGAAGGGATATGATCTCCATCAGTCTCCATTAGTATTCTCCCCTCCCCCACTTTTTTATGTAGAAAAATTACATTTGCTTTTGTGTAATTTAAAGTGGCTATAGGAGCGCCTGGGTGGCTCAGTCAGTTAAATATCTGACTTCGACTCGGGTCATGATCTCACGTGGTTCATGGGTTTGAGCCCTGTGTCAGGCTCTGTGCTGACAGCTCAGAGCCTAGAGCCTGCTTCAAATTCTGTCTCCTGCTCTCTCTGCCCCACACCCCCTCATGCTCTGTCAGTCTCTCTTTCTCTTTCTCTCTCTCTCTCAAAAATAAACATTAAGAAAAAGTATAACAACAGGTTGAAGCAAGTCTCCTACTGCTTACCCATCAGATTGTCCTTTCAAAACTCTTATGTGGAAATTCTAGGGTTGCCATGATCTGGGTGTTGTAAGAGAAACAGAAAGATGTTTATAGTTAATATGAAGAGCAAAATAGCCTAATCTTGAAATTTAATTTTTCCCCTACAGTTTACCATCTGTGAAAAATGTCTTCTCAATGGCATCTTCTTGCTTATTGGCAACATTTTTCTTTCCTTCAGATGGATTAAATAATACTGAAGTTCCAACAGATGGCAGCTTAGGTTTGATGACATAGGGTAGCGGTATAAATGGTACTGAGTAGTGGAGAGAGGGAGGTGATTAATCACATACTAGTCATAGAAAGTTTTTGGGAGAATAACCGAGCTGGGGTTTGAAGCAGGATTTTTGTACGAATATAGAAGGGAAGGATATTCTAAGCCTGGTAAAGAGCAAGTCAGAGGAGATGTGAGATGATCGGGCCTGTTTGAGAACTAGCAGGTCATTTGGCGTTGCTACTGAATAATGCTTGGAGAGGCAGGGAAAGCATGGGGAGATGGAACTCAATGAGCGCACAAGCCAGGGCCTGGAAAACATTGAGAGGTCATTAGGGAGTTTGGCCCTTCCTCTTAGGCAGTGGAAATGTATTTTAGCAGCTTTATGCAGTGGAATTAGATGACTTCATATGCTTTAGAATAATTTTGGAAGTCGTGGTTTGTATAGACTGGGAGAAGACAGCAGTAGGAGGTAGAGCAGGTTAGAAGGTTATTGGGGATAGTGCAGTGAGCTGTCACTTAACTAATTTAGGTGGTGGCAGAATGGATGGAGAGGAAGGGAAGACGTACTTAAGAACTATTTTAAGAACTAGAACCTATAGGAGTTTATTTGGTTCCTCAGAGTAAAGAAGGAAGGGTCTAGAATGACCCTAGTGATGTCAGCAATCAAGATAAACTCTACAGAAGGAGTAAATCAGGGGTAAGGGAGGAAGGAGAAATAAAATGGGGTAAATTGCAAAGAATGTATTCATTGTGGGATTACTTGAGGCTTAAGGCACTTATGAATCATTTAGGTGTGTAATTCAAGTTTTGAAGGTTGGGACCTGGGTGAAGTATGAATGAGGTAGGGATTTCACAGTAAGTAGCTTATGTATTATTGTAAAGTCTTTGCGGGAAGGAGATATCTCAGGGTGAAGCTGTAAGGGGAGGAAAGAGGATAGCCAAATAGGGAATCTTGGGGACATTGCTGTTTAAGGATTAAAGGAGAGCTGAAAAAGAGACTAAGGGGACCGAGCTGAGCAGGGAGGATGGAGGAGCCATCACAGAAGCCAGAAAAAGAATGAGGAGTGTCGGTACTGTCAAGGAAACTAGGAATAGTTTCAGTGGCACAGTGTCCGAGGGAGGTTGATTCTGACAGAGGGAAAGGTGACTGCCTGTGAAGGGAAGACAACAAGGGGGAAAAATCCCTAGAATTGGGAAAATATTGCCCCCCACACACATCAGATGGAGAGACTTGCTTACTTTTGTAGCCGCATGGGAGGGAGCTGTGGAAGAGAATGAGGTTAAGATGCTGGTAACTGCCGGGGCCCCTGGGTGGCTCAGTTGGTTAGGCTTCTGACTTCAGCTCAGGTCATGACCTCACGGTTTGTGAGTTTGAGCCCCATGTTGGGCTCTGTGCTGACAGCTTGAAGCCTGGAGCCTGTTTAAATTCTATGTCTTCCTCTCTGCTATTCCCCTTCTCTCTCTCTCAAAAACAAATAAACATTTTTTTAAAATGCTGCTGATATCTGCTGACTCCCAGTAGGAGGAAGCTGCAGTGGAAGGCTACCCAATTCTTCCTCTGAAGACTGGAAGTTATAAAACTACCCCTGTGGCTCTCAGACACATCTTAATTCTTGAAGGCTTCCAGAAATAGGGAGGAAGGAGCAGCGGCAGTCAGTGGGGCGGAAGCACTGTGCATGAGCACTGTCCCTGTGGTCAGCAGTGCCCTCCTCTCCCCTGACCTGCAAGCGCAGGGCCGGGGTTGGGAACGGGGACAGTGTGTGCTCCCGGCCTCCCCAGGCTCCAGCTAGCGCCTCTGGGGTAACCGTGGGTCTGCTCGTCGTTAAAAATAAAGGAGGTTCTTTTCCTTCTTAGAGAAGCTCATAGTCAAACTGAAAAGCGGAGGAGAGATAAAATGAATACCCTGATTGAGGCGCTGTCGGCAATGATTCCCCAGTGCAATCCCGTGGCGCGTAGACTGGACAAACTTACGGTTTTACGAATGGCGGTCCAACACTTGAGATCTTTAAAAGGTGAGTTTGGGAATGGCTTCCACACTTGGATTTGTGAAATGCTTCCTGTAATCGAGGTCTTGATTTGTTTTGTTGTTATTGGCTCCTGAGGTTCTGTATGTGTCTTTCCGCTTTATAGGCATCAGTTTTGATGCTTGCTAATATCCTGTATGTGGAGAGAACACTAATCTAGGTATCGAAAGTCTTGGTTTCATTAAAAGCTTAATCTATTTGTGTCATCTTCCCAAGTCTTTTATCAGGGTCTTATAGTTTTCAGAGTATAGTTCTTCCACTTTCTTAGTCAAATTTATTCCTAGATATTTTATTATTTTTGATGCAATGCTAAATGTAATCTATTAATTTCTTTTTCTGCTAGTTATTAGTATATAGAAGTGCAAGAGATTTCTGTATATTGATTTTGTAGTCTACAACTTCACTAATAGTTTTTTGGGGGGGTCTTTAGGTTTTCTATATAAAGTATTTTGTCATATGCTTATAGTGACAATTCTACTTCTTCCTCACCAATTTAGATCACTTGTATGTAGCTGTGGCTAAGACTTCCAGTACTGTGTTGAATAAAAGTGGTGAGAATGAATATCCTTGTCTTCTTCCTGATCTTAGGGGAAAAGCACTCAGCTTTTTACCACTAAGGATGAAGTTAGCTCTGGGTTTGTCATTTATAGCTTTTATTATGTTATGTTCCCTCTATACCCATTTTGTTGATTTTATCTGAATATTGTATTTGTCAAATGCTTTTTCTGCATCTGTTGAGGTGATCATGTGATTTTTGTCTTCCATTTTATAATATGGTGTATTTTGATTGATTTGCAAACACTGGACCATCCTTGCATCTTTGGAACAAATCCCACTTGATCATGGTGAATGATCCTTTCAATGTATTGTTAAATTTGGTTGTAGTATGTTGTTGAGAATTTTTGTGTTCATCAGGGCAATGGTCTGTAACTTTCTTGTTTTGTAATGTCCTTGTCTGATTTTGGAATCAGGGTAATGCTGTCCTTGTAGAATGAATTTGGAAGTTTCCCTTTCTCTTCTATATGTTGGAATGACTTGAGAAGGGTAGGTATTAATTCTCTTTAAATGTTGGTAGAATTCACTGATGAAGCCATCTGGCCCTGGACTTTTGTTTATTGGGAGTTTTTTTTTTTTTTTTTTTGACTACTGGCTCAATTTCATTGCTGGTAATTGTTCAGATTCTTTCTTCCTGATTCAGTTTTGGAAGATTGTAGGTTTCTCTAAATGTATCCATTTCTTCTAATTTGTCTAATTTGTTTGCATATAACTTTTTGTAGTAGTCTTTAATCCTTTGCAATTTTGTAATGTTGGTTGCAACTTCTCTTGGATTTGTTTGATTCTTTTTCTTGACAAATCTGGCTAAAGTTTTAACAATTTTATCTTTTTAAAGAATGAACTCCTCGTTTCACTGCTCTTTTCTGTTTTTTTTTTCTTTTTTGTCTGTATTTTATCTATTTCCATTCTGATCTTTATCTTTTTCTTCATTTTGCTAACTTTGGGTTTTGTTTGTTCTTTTTCTAGCTCCTTTAGGTATAAAGTTAGATTGAGATTTTTCTTCTTCCTTGAGCTGGGTCTGTATCATTATAAACTTCCCTCTTACAATTGCTTTTGCTACATCTCAGATTTGTAACCATTGTTTACACTTTTATGTATCTCCATGTATTTTTTCCTTTCCTCTATGATTTGTTGACCCATTGATTGTTTAGTAGCATATTTTTTTTTAGCCTCCACACATCTATGTTTTTCCAGGTTTCTTTTTTGAAGTCGATTTCTATCTAGTTTCATACTGTTGTAGTCGGAAAAGAGGGTTGACAGGATTTCAGTTGTCTTCTTAAACTTACTGAGACTTGTTTTGTGGCCTAGCATGTGATCCGTCCTGGAGAATGTTTCACGGGCACTTGAAAAGAATCTATATTCTCTTTACTCTGTCATTCAAAGCCACTGGTTCCTTATTTTCTGTCTGGGGAATTTATCCATTGATATAAGCAGGGTGTTAATGTCTCCTACTATTATTGTATTCCCGTTAATTTCTCCCTTCATGTGTGTTAATGTTCGCCTTTGTAGTTAGGTGCCCCTATGCTGGATGCGTAGATATTTATAATTGTTATATCCTCTTGGAGCGATCCCTTTATTATTATGTAACGGCCTTCTTAGGTTCTTGTTATTTGTTTTAAAGCCTATTTTGTTGATATAAGTATTGCTACCCCATCTTTTCTTTTGCTTTCATCTGCATTCAGTCTGTGTCTAGCTCTGAAGTGGCAGCATATCTTGTTTTGTTATCCATTGAGTCACCCTGTATTTTTTTTGATGGGAACATTAGGTTTATTTATATTTGAAGTAATTATTGATAGGGACATATTGGCATTTTAAAAATTGTCTTCTGGTTGTTTTTGTAGTTCCTCTCTATTCCTTTCTTCTTCTTTGGGTCTTTTCCCTTGTGATTTGATGACTTTTAGTGTTATGCTTAGATTTCTTTCTCCTATTTTTTGTGTATGTATTACAGGTTTTTGGTTGTAGTAACCATGAGTTTCATATATAACATCCTAAGTAGAGAGCAGCCTGTATTAAGGTGACAGTCACTTAACTTTGAACACATTCTAAAAACACTACATTTGCACTCCCCTCTCCACATTTTACGTATATGATGTCATATTTTACATCTTTTTATTTTGTGTATCCTCGATTGATTTTTTTTTTTTGTAGATATAATTTTACCACTTTTATCTTGTAACTACCATTCTAGCTTTGTAAGTGGTGGATCCGCTGTCTTTACTATATATTTGGTTTTAGCAGTGAAATATTTTTCTTTCATAATGTTCTTGTCATAGTCTTGTCTTTTCTGCCTAAGAAGTCCCTTTAACAAAAAGTAGATACTTTCAATCACCTTTCTTAGATTCCCACCTGCGGTAGAACGGTGGCTACTCTACTCCAACCAGATGACTGTGCGCAGATCTGGAGAGCATCCAGAGAGTAGGCGGTGGGGAAAGTACAGCCTTGGCCCCTCCAGTGCCAGGCAGAACAGCACAAGTGGGGAAATACTGCTTGGCAAGCTTCCTTTTGGGAGTATGATTGGAGGTCTCATTTTCATAACTGTCTGTTGTGAAATAAGATTCTTTTTTACCCACAACTGCATCTTGCATAAGTTGTATGCAATATTTCCCTTAAATCTTGGCAATGAACATTAGCAGGCTCAACTGAGGTCATTTGATTGCAACTCTAAAAATTACCCAACATTTTTACATTCACAAGGCCCCGAGGGAGGAGGACCTAAGGGAAAAGCCATGAATTATCAACTAATTCAACAAACAAGCCCTGGGCAGCAATTAGCTTCCTGTCTGTGCGGGGGAACTTGAAAAGGAAGCAAGATCTCTATGCTCTATGGGTTCAAGGTAAACAAGGGCGTCAGACCCAGGCAGAGATTAAAATCTAGTGTGATAAATGCTACAGTGAAGTGTTAGCAACAGGAGCAGCAACAGAAGCTCCGTGGGGAGGAGACACCGTCTAAATCCAGTGCAGATTCCGAGAAACAGAGCACAGGTTTTAGCCCTGGGCCCTTCTTAGCTGAAGTGCAGTGGTCAAGTATTCCTCACACATCCTGAGCGTAGCCTTTAGTCAGTACTGCCCACAAGTCAGAGGACTTAAGGCCATTGGATCTGTCTGCGTTCCAGGGCATTTACCCGCGTATACCCCCAGCTCACACCACAAAAGCCTAGACACTGAATCATCAGAGGGCTGCAGGTGGATGGTGTTATTTTGGTCCCTACATAATAACTTTAAAGACAGAAGGAAGGTAAATGATTTTTTTCACGATAAACAGTGCTTCTCTAATTAGCTGGGTGGAGGACAAGTGTTATCCATCCCCATCCATTGTGAAATACACTTAATTACTGGAAAAACAATCACGGGCTGCGATCTACAACAGTGTCACATTTCCATAAAAGTGTCTAAATGCTTGTTCTTAATTTCCGTACTCACCTGCAGTTTGCTGATGACATTGGTCCGCAGACCACACTTAGAGTAGCCCTTCTTTTCATCATGTGCTGTCAGAGAAACTGTGGGCATTGTATGTGTGCAGTCATAATATTGTGGGGTACAGTGGTGCATGCGTGTAGGTCCCAGAGGCAAAACTCCCAGGTTCAAATCTTGGCTCCCTGACTTAAGAGCTGTGCGACTTACCCCAGTTATCGAACATTCTAATCCTCAACTTCTGTATCTGTAAAATAGGGTTAATGCACTTACCTTTAGGGTCGTTAAGACTAAAGAATAATATATATAAAGGGCAAGCACAGTGTTTACTCAGGGTGGAGTTGGGGTTAGGAGGAGGAGTTGGAGGAACACTTACTGTGATTTCCATCATTTTAACCTAATGAACACTGTCATAAAGGTAAGCAATCATGTTTCCTCATTTGTTTTTGCAGCAGAAATCTGAGCGTCCACATTTGTTATCCCTCATCGGCGCACGTACAGAATATCACAGCACGCATTTAATTACCACCCCTCCCGCTCGCTTCAGCTCTGCCCTCGCTCCTCTCATTTCCTTATGAGCACGTCCTCACTCACTGTCGGGCTCGCCTGTTCTGCCCAGCTTACACTGACGGAGGTTCCCGAGCACACCTCTGCCAGCCTTGCTTCAGGCCGGACAAGCAGAGGTCACTGCTCTGCTCAGATTGATTTATTGCTGTACCGTGGCCTGGAACTCAGTCTGTATCTTTCAGCTCTTTCTCAGCTTCTTCCCACGGGTTTCCATGAAGTGATTATAACAAGAGATCATTTGAGGGAATTCTTGGTGATCTACCTAGCAGGTAGGTAGGTAGGTAGGTAGATAGATAGGTAGATCTATCTATCTATCTATGAGAGAAAGAGAACATAAAGTCTGGGAGAGGGACAGAGACAGAAAGAAAATGTTTATCAGACTTCATGCTCAGCACAGAGCTTGACATGGAGCTCAATCCCATCACCCTGGGATCAGGACCTGACCCAAAATTAAGAGGTGGTCCCTCAACTGACTGAGCCACCCAGGTGCCCCTGAGATTTTCATTTGCCTTACTCAAGACTCATAATATTCAAGACTCATAAGGGTGAGGAAACTTTATCAAATCATACTATGAGGTGTTTTTTATTTTTTCCCTCAAGCTGCAAATCCATCCAAGGACCAGGGTGTGGTTACTATATCTCAGGGTAGAGGGGAGGGCCCTCTCAGCACTTTAACCCTCGTTCTCTTGCAAAAGCAACTGTGCAGTCCTCAGGAAGAGGGCTTGCGGGGAGGGAAAGTTGATTTACCTGTGAATCACCCTTGCCTGGAGGTTATCTGGGGACCCGGCACCTTCGCTTGGTGGACTGTCCTCCTGCGCCCCCTTGTGGCCACAAAGGGCTTTCTCCTGTCAAGGTGGGTAGGTGTCTTTAGGGCAAATTTGATTTTGGTGCTTCCTTTACTTCTCTCCTTCAAACTTTGACCTAGGTTTTGACCTACTGATTCCTTATTTTGCCAGCTGTTAAGTTATTTTAATATAATATAGCTCTGTGCTTAGGGCTTGAATTATTTCATTTATATCTTATACATATTTGTCTATTATACGAAGTCTCCATATGATTTTTAAAGAGCCATATGGAAAATCTTATGAATCCATAGAAAAGGTTTAAAATTCCACTATCTTCCTATTTAGGATAAGTCATATGATCAGTGTTAAGAAATTATAGAAGTAACTAGATTCTTGAATATTGTTTCATGTTTTAGCATCATAGATAAATAATATACTTAGATGGTAGACAGTAGGAGCTATAAGGGAATACATAGTTATAATAATTTACAGTATAAAAGGAGGACATTTTAATCTAATAATAATGAATGATCACAATAAGGTCTTAGAATGTGTTAAAAGAGAAAATACCATTTTCAGTAGTGGCAGCAGCAACGGTGCTAATGTTCGCTGAGCAGTTACGTTTCCAACTCTACACTATTTTTCATAACTTTTGGTCTTATTTTTAGGTATCACAAGTTCTTATGCAGGAGATAATTACAGACCTTCATTTATTCAGGATAGTGAGCTCAGACACTTAATCCTTAAGGTAAGTAAGGAGATCTGTTTGTCTAAGCTGCATTTGTCCTTTATGCTTTGCTTGAGTGGACACAGATTTTCTTCAGATTGCTTATGATTGTAAACACATAGGACTCTCTATTACACCATTTCCCTTAATACAAAAATATATTTCACAAGTACCCATGTCTCAGCTTGGGCTGATGAAAGTAGAGATAGGGGATACGTACTTTCCAATGTACGGACCAAAGCTGGTCTTTAATCCTAAACTTACATCACCTACTGCACTGCACCTCCTGTGCTGTTGGATCTGTTCCCGTCACCACCACCTTCAAAGCCATCTACCTCATGTCCTATGCCTTCAGGATCCTGTTCTCTGCACATTAGGCAGTTACTATTATGAGCTCTCAGCTGATGCTTTGACAATTCTGTTCTCATCGTTTCATATGCGTAAGTTTTCATATTCACTGGTCTAGAGGTTTATTTGACATGGAAAATATGACTGTGTCATTGGCTTATCCCGCCCCCAGGATGTGATAAGTGTCTTGATCTTGTGCTGTGACTCCTGGGCTTTAAGCCATAGTATGATTAAACAGAAAGATTTTTCATATATATACTTGTCCATTTTAATTTTAATTGCTTTAAAAGATTATTTATTGGGGTACCTGGGTGGCTCAGTAGGCTAAGCATCCGACTTCGGCTCAGGTCATGATCTCACGGTTCATGGGTTCGAGCCTCGCATCGGGCTCTGTGCTGACAGCTAGCTCACATCCTGGAGCCTGCCTCCTATTCTGTGTCTCCCTCTCTCT
The DNA here is from genome assembly GCA_004023845.1 of Helogale parvula. Taxonomy (NCBI): domain Eukaryota; kingdom Metazoa; phylum Chordata; class Mammalia; order Carnivora; family Herpestidae; genus Helogale; species Helogale parvula. Next base: position 75,375 of record PJEM01005184.1, on the reverse strand, counting down.
CTGCCCCTCCTCGACTCATGCTCTGTTTCTGTCTCAGTAATAAATAAAAACATTTTTTTAAAGGCGTATTTATTTATTTTGAGAGAGAGTGAGCAAGTAAGAGAATCTCAAACAGGCTCTGCACCAGCAGTGCGGGGCTCAAACTCATGAATTGGGAGATCACAACCTGAACTGAAATCAAGAGTTGGACATTTAACCAACTGAGCTACCCAGATGCTCCTTCATTTAATTTTTTAAAAAGCCACTTTTTAATGTTTATTTATTTTGAGAGAGAGAGAGTACGTGTGAGTGAGCAGGGGAGGTGCAGGGAGAGAAGGAGAGAGAGAATCCCAAGCAGGCTCTGTGCCATCAGTGCAAAGCCTGATGAGGGGCTCAAACTCATGAACCATGAGATCATGACCAAGTTGGATGCTCAACTGACTAAGCCACCCAGGTGCCCCTACAAGGCCCTTCTTTTATTTGAGCAGCTGTCTGTATGCATTTATTGGGGGGGGGGAGGGTGCAGAGGGAAAGAGAAAGCAGGCTCCACACCCAGTACAGAGCGTGACTCCAGGCTAGATCTCATGACCATGAGTTTTTGACCTGAGCTGAAACCAAGAGTCAGACACTTAACTGAGCCACCCTGGCACCCCTGAACAGCTGAATTTAAATATGATATTCCTGATAGAAATATAAAGGATTTTTTTGAAGATAAAGATTTTTAAAGTTAGCACAATGTACAGTATGCTTTGCAAACTTTCTTACCAATCTTTAGGGGTTTCTTTCAGTCGTAACTTAATACTGGTTCTGCCCTTATAGAATATGTCTGTTTAACTTACCTCATGTTTGTTTCCAGTTCGTAGAAATTAATCAAGGAAATGTCTAGTGGAGTGCCAGACTCATCTTGTGTCCATACATATCCATTTCCATATAGGTTATTTTCCAAAGGATGCCCTGGGCAGAGATCAGTGGGAGTAGCTGATGTTAGAATTTTTTAAATTTAGTTTAAGTGAGCGGCACCTTATCATAGTTCAAAAAGTATACCATAGGATGTCTTCTCTTTCCTTGTCCTTAGCCTACACAGTCCCTGCATCTCAGAACATCCTCGGGCAAATATGATGGATGTGTTTGATATATTTGTAGTTTCTGTATGCAGTATAGAATTTGCCATAGGTAATTTTTGTATTAGAAAATTTCTCAACCTAACGATTTGCCCAAAAGATACAGAAATGCTGATGCATAGGAGCACATGCACCCCAGTGTTCATAGCGGCACTTTCTACAATAGCCACATCATGGAAAGAGCCTAAATGTCCATCATCTGATGAATGGATCAAGAAGATGTGGTATATATATATATATATATATATATACAATGGAGCATTACCTGGCAATGAGAAAGAATGAAATCTGGCCATTTGTAGCAAAGTGGATGGACCTTGAGGGTGTCATGCTAAGCGAAATAAGCCAGACAGAGAAGGACAGAAACCATATGTTTGCACTCATAGGTCTAACAGGAGAACAGGAGAAACCTAACGGAGGACCAGGGGGAGGGGAAGAGGGAAAGAGAGTTGGGGAGAGAGAGGGACGCAAATCATGAGAGACTATTGAACACTAAAAACCAACAGAGGGCTGAAGGGAGGGGGGAGGGGGGATACTTGTGGGAAGAAGCACTGGGTGTTATATGGAAACCAATTTGACAATAAACTATTATTAAAAAAAAAAAAATCTCTCAACCAAAATTCCATGGCTAAATTTTCCATGTCAAAAACGAGTTTAGATTGGAGTTCAATTTAATGTTATTCACAAATCCTTTTACATCTTCAGAAAATTTACTAATTTTACTAGCTCAATGAACACTCTTAATATTTTTTAAATCTATTTGGAGAGGCAAAGGGAGAGGGAGAATGTCAAGCAGGCTCTGCTCTGTCAGCACAGAGCCCGATCCGGGGCTTGAACTCCCTAACTGTGAGATCATGACCTGAGCCGAAATCAAGAGACTGATGCTCAACCAACTGAACCCCCCGGGTGCCCCTAACCACTCTTAATTTTATTGCTACAGTAATTTTCACAGTCTCTGAATGTGTGTAAGAAAGAAGATATTTTAAAATATTTACCTTTATATTTTTAAATCCTAGACTGCAGAAGGCTTCCTATTTGTGGTTGGATGTGAAAGAGGAAAAATTCTCTTCGTTTCTAAATCAGTCTCCAAAATTCTTAATTATGATCAGGTATTTTTCTATATGATATTTAATTTTTTTTTTGAACAAACACATATTTCCAGGTTCTCTTTCTGAACCCTGTCTTCCCACTGGGCTGGGGGCTTAGGTTTGCTGGATTAGAAGAACTCCAAGGGAGATGTTAAGACTATGGGTGTTTATTACTGACGAGGATGTACACTTCTTGACCTCCAGCAAGTTATTTAATTTTCCTAAGCCTCAGCTTTAAAGGGGAAATGATGATTACACTAGACTCTTAGGATGCAAAGACATAGCTGTTACATTTGAGACTACATGAAGACTGTTAGTTGCCCTTCTGTGTCCTCCAAAAGGCAGCATTCTTATGTATTATTAGGTTGTCTGCATTGCATAACAGCCTTTGCTCTAATCTCTGGCAACAAACTCTAAAATACATCTTTTATTTAACTAGCTTTATGATCTCTTTACCTCCTCATTCCCAAACATCATTTAATTTAAACTAGTTACTCACCAGCTACAGCACTAACCCTAATTCACCAGAGTGAATAAACTAGCACTGTGGTCTCCTTTAGTCGTTTTAAGTTTATATATCTATTTTGAGAGAGAGAGAGAATTGTGTGAGCAGAGAGAAGGGGAGGGAGAGAATCCCAAGCAGGCTCCTTGCTGTCAGCACAGAGCCTGACGTGGGCCTTGATCTCATGAACTGTGAGGTCATGCTGTGATCTCCTTTAAAATAGAAATCAAATAGACCACAGCTTTAATCTTAACTCATTAATTTTACCTCTATTCTCCCTAAAGTTGAAAATTTGGAGAGAGAGATACAAGATTCCTAGATAAAAAGAAAGAGGTATTGCAAGCCTACTTACTGAAGGAATAAGAACCCAATGAATCATGCCGTTGGTTTTAGCTGCCCAGGGGACACAAAGGCAGGGTGAGACTTGATTACTTCCTAGCAGACAGAGAACACCATGCACACACACACATGCGAAGATATCTTAACAATTCAGGGTAGCATGTAAGTTCCAAATTAGTGACGTGGAATCCAGTCCCCCTGGGTACTGACTACTCAGGAGGACTTTGGAATCCCCATCCTACAGGGTCTGGTCCTCAGCATTTCAGACTCAGAAACCTGATTTTCTTTTAGAGTTATGGGTATAAACTTCTATTAACCAATCCCACAGACTGATTTAGAAAATGCTAGTTTTAAAAATATGAGATATCTAACTGCCACCAGGCTACTTATATCAGCTGGTACATTTGTTCTGTCTTCTATAATAATATCTACCTAGCTAATAAAGGATTTCACAAGAAGGGTGATCACTGTGGGTCAGGGAAGGCGTCAGGTACAAAATAGAATGTCTGCCTAGGCTTTAAGATGAGCAGGGAGTCTGGGGGAGTAAAAGGCAACTGACTAGAGTGGCTAGGGAATTTTGAGTTTGTAGAGAAAGGAGTAATGAATTCTAGGTGATGAGACAGTGCAAGAAAAGGCATAGAGTAGGAATACTGTACATATTGGGAGAAAGGGAAGGGGAAGTGGGAAGTAGGAGGTGTTCCAGGTTGGATTTTTTTTAAATGTTTATCAGAGAGAGCATGGAGTCTGTTTGGGATTCTCTCTGTTCCCCTATCAGTGCAGAGCCCCAGGAGAGCCTCAATCTCACGAACCACCAGATCGTTGACCTGAGCCGAAACAAAGTGTTGGACACTTAACTGACTGAGCCACCCAGGCACCCAAGATTTTGTTTTTTTAATAGTATAGTGATTTTTTTAAAAACTCTGAGTCACACCATAAAATCACAGATTCTCTGTGACTTCCATGTTGGATTATAACGATAATCTCTTTACTTTTACCAAGTTAAAAAAAATGTTTTTGAAGTTAGTGAATTGGGGGATGTTCACAGGAGTTTACTGAATATTAGCAATTAGGTGTCTGTGATTCGTGTGTTTCCAGATACAGTTTTGTGTGCATGTATTTCTATCTATAAGTATCACCCGCTTTTCACACTAAGTTAACATCACACGGTGTAGTAGATGTAATTTCGAGCTTAAGAAAAGCCGCTTTAACAGTATTTACCATATATCTGTATGAAACACTGTAGAAAAATTCAGGGACTAATTTTAAACGAACATCTACCTTATAAATAGGCTAGCTTGACTGGACAAAGCTTATTTGACTTCTTACATCCAAAAGATGTTGCCAAAGTAAAGGAGCAACTTTCTTCTTCTGATATTTCACCAAGGGATAAGCTGATTGATGCTAAAAGTAAGTGCTTATTTCAGCATAATTACAATTTTATGTAAATATGATTCTTACTTAAAAACACAACTATATGATATTTTGAAAAAGTAGCCAATTATGGCTTTATCAAGAGGAGATTCAGTAAACTTTACAATCATTGACCTCAGAATTCAAAAAAACAGTATAACTAGAGAATTCCTTCATATTCATATGAAGATGCTTTGGGGAATATGTGATTGCTTCATATTCACTATTTTTCATATGCTAATAAAATCTTCATAATAAAGTTGGGATTTAAAAAATTGCTGGAGTTTCCATTATTCAGCTATATGCTGAGAAACAATTCTCTTTCTTCCATGGATTAGGTCTACTCAGTATGAAAGACCTTGTATAATTGTACTTTGGAAGTGTGAATACTGTTTACCCTCCCTGAAAATGCTTAGTGCCGAACAATTATTTACACTATACTGATGCTTTATGCCATTGACTACTACTATATTTAGGGGTTTTTTTCATTAAATTTTTTTTTATATTTTATTTCTCTTAGATTACCTTTATTTCTGCCCCCATGGGGAAAAAAGGAAGCTAAATTGCAAGTGTTTAGAAGGTATAAAAATATGATTGCTTGACAGATGCTCTTTTTGGTATATTTCACTTTGTGGCTTACTGTACCACAATGCCCTTGCTTTAAGTAACCATTTTCCTTTTGCAATTTATTTTTAAAAAATGTTTTGAAATGTGTCCCTTGACATTTCTTATCTATATGAAAATATTCTTTTCCACCTGTTCTCTTGCCGCCTCCTGCTATGAAAGCTGGTTTTCAAGTTCACAGTAATTTCCACAGTGGAAGGACTCACGTGTTTTCTGGCTCAAGACGGTCCTTTTTTTGTCGGATAAAGAGTTGTAAAATCTCTGTCAAAGAAGAGCATGAATGCTTATCCACCTCAAAGAAAAAAGGTATCATTATTGTAAGATGTCAAATTATTTAAGGCATGGATATAAAATTAACATCCTAAAAACGTTCTATACAGAAATGACAAAGTGTATGGTCAAGGCAAGTAACTGAGGCCAAAAGCATTAAAGGCAATTGGATTGTCTTTAACTAGAGTTGTTAGGATTGGCTCCTCATATCTTTCAAATTTATCAGGTAATTGCATGTTTTCTTTATTGCCCAAGATTTGAACGGTGCTGTTGGAATCCAGTGGGGGGAAATGGGAAGAGATTGAAATAAAACTTTTATATTTTAAAAATAGCAATGGAATTTCATAATAAAAGTTAACTCTTTAAAAAATATTGTAATCGTACAAGAGCCCAATTTGACTAATTGGTGAAAAGTATTTCAAGATGTTCCAGGTGCAGTTTCAATGACTTTAGTTCTTTGGTAAATATTTCTAGTTCTGTTTTCTTGTGATTCTTTTGTAGATTTGTCTTATTTACATTTTGAATTAACACTTACCTATTATACTTAGCTGAGAAATTCCAGGGACTGCAAAATGTCTCACACTTTTTTGCCTAAGACTCTATTAACCTATTGCATATAGAATTTCCTATGCAAATTTTAATGTAATATTTGCTTTCACATCCTTTAGAAGAATATTTATATAAGGACGCCTGGGTGGCTCAGTTAGTTAAGTGTCAGACTCTTGATTTGGGAACAGGTCATGATCTAACTTCAAGCCCCACATCAGGCCCCATGCTGACAGTGTGGAGCCTGCTTGGGATTCGCTTTCTCTCCTTATGCCCCTCCCCAACTAGCTCTCTCTCTCTCTCTTTCAGAATATTTATAAATATCTCAGGATATTTCTATAGAGCCGGAAGATTCAATTTACTTACAAGTTTTGGTCACATCTTTTTTGGCAACCACCTAAGATGATAATCACTAAATATTCACGTATTAAGTATATTTCTATGCCACATCAGATATTGCGCTAAGTGCTTTAATTCCCGAGAAAACACTATTCTTACCCCTGATTTAGAATCAGGGAAGAGAGACTTGGAGAGATTCAGTAACTTGCAGAAAGGGAAATCATCAAAGCTCACACTTAAACCCAAATCCCCTATTCGTCTGTTACACCATAAAGAAACATAAGTGGAGTGAATCAGCAGTCCTAAGGGAGGAAGGGTTTGTAATCCATCAACTGCTGCCCTCTTGCCCTTGGCTCTGAGTCTGCTGAAATCACTTGTAAGGCCCCCTGGGGTTGAAGTCCCAACTGACCTTGTGATGAAGACGCTGTGGAATCCAGCTAATTGTGACCAAATTTTGCTCTCGCACTAGCTAGCTCTGTGGTGGTGAGCATGTTCCTTAATCCCTCTGAACCGCGGTTTCCTTATCTATAAAACAAGAGTATTCACAGGGTGGTATGTTTGGTGAAGTAGGTGAGTGCATTGATTCTGGAGCCAAACCTGTCCTAACTCGCATGGCTGAAGATAAATTAAAATTTTCAACCATAAGAAGAAAATTATAGAACCTCCCTCCCAGAGTGGTTATTAGGATGAAATGAGTTAATACATGTGATGTGCTTACCATGGTTCTAAGCACAGTAACACCAGATAAATGTTAGGAGCTGTTATGAATATTACTAGGTGTAATGCATGTAAACTCTTAGGACAATGTGAGCAAATAGTGTTGTCCTTACGTCAGGGTGCCTATTTTCTCTGCCTTCCTTCCCAAGTCAGCCATATTAATCTTATATTTGATGTAGCCATATTATGTGGAACTAGTCTCCAAGGGCAAGAATATTCCTTCTGTATGGATGGTTCAAGGAGTCATGCTCATGTAGACCCTGGACTGTCGTACATTCTAGCCTTAGAATTTAACTAGAAGTAAACCAATATCATATTGAGTAGATCTAACCATAAGTGAATCCCCTAAGCTGTACAGCAATCCATGTGAGAGGAAAACATGGCAGCCAATGCAACTAATTTAAGATGGCTGAAATCTCTAGGGTGTTTTATAAAAGTTGTAAGTTGAGTAAAGTCTAAAACTACCAGGTTTTGTAAGTGTTTTAAAGATTACCAAATTCAGGAGTAATAGTTCTGGTCCAAGATGGCGATATAGGAAGACCCTGAACTCACCTCCTTCACAGATACACCAAATCTATGTTTATTTATAGAGCAATTCCTCCTAAAGAAAAGCTGAAGGCTGACTGAACAGTTTCTACACAATAAAAGACCACATGCAGAATGGCATAGTAGCAAAGGGAAACCCCATCCAACCCTGTGAACTGTCGCGGGGAGGGAGAGTACTGAGGGACTGTGAGCAGATCTGTCTGCCCTGGGAAACACAAAAAAGCCACACATTCAAAGGGCAAGGAGAATATACAGAAATGACTCCAATAACCCTGTCAGACGGTGGAGAGCTCCTGGAACCCTTTCCAAGTCAGAGGGGCTGATGAGCACATGGTTTACAGTCGTCCTCCAACTTGATAGTACGGATGAGAACAGGGTCTGGGGGCCTTAGCTGGTCTTCTTCCTCAGTGAGCCCCAGAACCCTAGTCCACACTAGCCCTGTCGTCCTACTAAGGCAGCCCCACAACAGTGCACAACAGGACACCCCTGGTCACACTCATTACTGCTCCAGCTGCCTTGCCAAGGTGACACAGGTACAAAGCACACTGGAGTACTCCAGGCCTACATCACTTCAGCTCCAAATGGTGTGCTAGGGCCGTCCCAGTGCAGAGTGCTCTGGGACTTCGGGAGCTCACCCCACCAGGGTGCCTGTTGTACATAGTGCCCATACCCATCTCAGCATCATTTGCTCTGCTAGAGCAACTTCTATGCTGAACACTTGCATATCCTGTCTTGCACCCGCTTCAGCTATCCTGCCCAAGCATCCTCTGTGCAGAGAGCCCCAAGATCAGCCAAGCCCATGCCTACACTTCAGTTTCAGCTATACTGCCAGGGTTCCTTCTGTGCAGAGAGGCCCAGGACCTACTAGCTTGTATCCACTTCTCCTTCAGCTGTGCTGGGGTACCTTCTTTGTGGAGAACCCAGAGATGTCCCGCCAGGGCACTCTCTGTGCAGGTGGTCCTAAGACCACTCAAACGCATGCCCAGTTTAGCTCTGGCATCCCACCAGGACAGTCCCAGCATGGAGTGCCTTAGGACCCCCTCCCCTCCGACACCATCTACAGTACCAACCAGCCAGCCAAAGTCACCAGATACAGAGTCCACACAGAAAATGACTATACACAAAACCATCCCTTCAAGTTTAGGAGAAACAGCCGTTCTACCTAATTCATAGAAACAAATACAGAAAGTCAGGTGAAATAGGGAGATAGAGGAATGTGCTCCAAATGAAAGAACAAGAAAAAAAAACCTCAGAAAATGAATTAAATGAAATGGAGATAAGTAATATGCCTGATAAAGGATTTAGAGTGATGATCATAAAGATCTTCACCAGACTGGAGAGAATAGTGGAAGAACTCAGCAAGAACTTCAACAAAGACATAGAAAATAGAAAATAAAACTAATCAGAATTAAAGAATACAATAACTGAAATGAAAAGTACACTAGAGGGAAGCAACAGATTAATAGATGGAGCCACAGTCTGGAACTTAGGGTAACAGAATGCACCCAAGCTGCATAACAAGAAGGAAAAGGAATTTTAAAAAGTAAGAATAGGTAAGGGATCTCTTCAACATCAAGCAAACATTCACATTATAGGAGTCTGAGGAGGAGTCAAAGAGAAGGAAGGAGGGAGGGAGAGAAAGAGAAAGAAAGGAGAACACTTATTTGAAGAAATCTCTATTCCAGGGAAGAACACAGCTGTCCAGATTCAGGAGGCACAAAGAGTCCGAAAGAAAATCAATCAAGGAGCTCTGCACCAAGACACATCGTAATTAAAATGTTAAAGGGACAGTATTAAAAGTAGCAAGAGAGAAGCAATGTACCACATAAGGGAAACCTCATAAAGCTATTGGCTGATTTTTCAGTTGAAACTTTGCAGGGCAGAAGGGAGTGGCATGATATATTCAAAGTGCTGAAAAGAAAAAAATCTTCAACCAAGAATAACTCTACTTGGCAAGGTTATCATTAAGAACTGAAAGAGAAATAAAGAGTTCCCAGACAAATAAAAGTTAAAGGACTTCATCACCACTAAATTAGCATTACAAGAAAACTTAAAGGACTTCTTGAAGTGAAAAAGAAAAGTCCATATATAGAAGTAAGAAAATTATGAACAACAAGATATAAAATATGACAACATATAAATGAAATGGGGAAAGGAGTAAAAATAAATCTTTTAGAATATATTTAAATGTAGGTGACCATCAATATAGGCTGCTATACACTTACCCCATGGAAATCACAAACCAAACACCCATATTAGGTGCACAAAAATTAAACAGAAAGCCAAGCATAACACTAAAGAAAGTCATCAATCATAAGAGAGCAAGAGACAAAGAAAGGAACAGAAGAACTACAAAAGCAACCAGAAAACTGAACAAAATGGCAATAAGTACATACCTATCAATAATTACTTTAAATGGTAACGGTCTAAATGTTCCAATCAAGGACATAGAGTGATTCCATGGATTAAAAAAACAACACCCATCTATATGCTGCCTACAAAAGGTTCACTTCAGACCTAAAGACCCATATAGACTGAAAGTGAAGGGATGAAAAAAGATATTCTGTGCAAACAGAAGCAAAAAACAAAAAACCTTGGGTTAGCCATACTTGCATCAAACAAAGTATACATTAATATAAAGATCATAACAGGTGACAAAAGGGGCAATACATAATGATAAAGGGATTAATCCAATGAGAGGATAGAATAATTGTAAATATTCATGCATCCAACATAGGAATACCTAAATGCATAAAGCAAATATTCACAGATATAGAGGGAGAGATGGACAGTAGTACAATAATAGTAGGGGACTTTAATACCCCACTTACATCAGTGGGTAGAATATCCACGTAGAAAAATCAATAAAGAAACAGTGTCTTTGACACATTAGACTAGATGAACTTAACAGATACATACAGAATATTCCACCCAAGAACAGAAAACACATTCTTTTCAAGTGCACATGGGGCATTCTCCAGCATAAGTCACATGTAGACCACAAAACAAGTCTCAACAAATTTAAGAGAATAGAATTATACACACATCTTTTCCAACCACGAGCAGTATGACACTAGAAATCAATCACAAGAAAAAACTCAAAAACAAACACATGCAGGCTAAACAACATCCTACTAAATAAACAGTCAATGGGTCAATGAAGAAATCAGAGAGGAAATAAAATTACATGGAGACAAATAAAAATGGAAACACAACGGTCTAAAATTTTGGAGTGAAAGCAGTTCTGAGGGAAGTTCGTGGCAGTACAAGGCTATCTCAAAACAAACAAGAAAAATCCTTAACAGTCTAACCTTACACCTAAAATAATGATAAAAAGAATAAACAAAGCCCAAGGTGAGAAGAAGGAAATAATGAAGAACAGTTCAGAAATAAGTGAAAGACTTACAACCCAGAAAAGGTCAAAGAAACCAAGAGCTACCTCTTTGAAAAGATAAACAAAACTGATAAGCTATTAGTCAAACTCATCAAAAAGATGTCCCAAATAAAACAGAAATGAGAAGTAATTGCTAACAGCACAGAAATACTAAGGATTATTTGTTTGTATAAAGAATTATTTGCCAACAAGTTGGATAACCTAGAAGAAATAGATAAATTCCTAGAATCACATGATCTTCCAAAACTGAATCAGGAAGAAATAAAAAATCTGAACACAACAGTTACTAGTAATGAAGTACAATTGGTAATTTTAAAACTCCCAACAAATAAAAGTCCAGGATGGATTCACAGGTGAATTCTACCTAACACTTTAAAGAAGAATGATTACTGGCGCTGTGCTGAGAGCTCAGAGCCTGGAGCCTGCCTTAGAATCTGTGTGTGTGTGTCTCTGCCCCTCCTCTGCTTATGCTCTCTGTCTTTCAAAAATAAACATTTAGGAAAAGAATTATAACCTATTCCCCTCAAACTATTCCAAAAAAATAGAAGAGAAAGCAATGCCTCCAAGTTCATTTGATAAGGCCAGCATTACTCTCATACCAAAACAATACAAAGACACTACAAAAAAAGGAAAATTACAGGTCAATATCTCTGATGAACATAGATGCAAATATCCTCAGGAAAATATTAGCCAACCACATTCAACAGTACAGTAAAAGAATCATTCACCATGATCAAGTGGGATTTATTCCAGGGATACAGAGTTGATTCAATATTTGCAAATCAGTGAACTTGATACATCACATTTATGAAGGTAAAAATCATGATAATCTCAATACAGAAAAAGCATTTGACAAAATTCAACATCCATTATCAAAATGAGTTTAAAGGGTACATATCTCAACATAATAAAGGCCATATGTGGCAGACCCAGTGCTGCCATCATATTCAGTGGTGAAAAACTGAGCTTTTCCTCTAAGATCAGGACCAAGGATGTTCCAACTCTTGCCATGTTTATTTAATATAGTACTGAGAGTTTTAACTACAGCTATCAGATAAGAAAAAGAAATAAAAGGCATTTGAATTGGTCAGGAAGAAGTAAAATGATCACCTTTGCAGAGGAAATGATAACTAAGAAAACTAAAGACACTCTCAAAAAACTACTAGAAGTGATAAATGAATTCAGTAAAGTTGTAGGATATTAAGTTTGTATACAGAAATGTGTGGTGTTTCTATATCCTAATAACTAAGTAGCAGAGAAGAATTAAACTAGTCCACTTATAGTTGCACACTAAAGACTAAAATACCCAGGAATAAACTTAACCAAGGAGAAGAAAGACCTATACTTTGAAAACTACAAAATATTGATGAATGAAATTGAAGATGATGCAAAAAAAAAAAAAAATGGAAAGACATACCATGCTTATAGATTGGAAGAATTAATACTGTTAAAATGTTCATACTACACAAAGCAATCTATAGATTCAGTGCAATCTCTATGAAAATATCAAGAGCACTTTCACAGAACTAGAATAATTCTAAAATTTTTATGGAATCATAAAAGACCACAATAGCCAAAGCTATCTTGAGAAAAAACAAAGCTGGGGATATACAGATATTACAATTCCAAATTTCAAGATATACTACAAAGCTATAGTCATCCAAATAGTGTGGTTCTGCACAAAAATAGACATAGATCAGTGAAACAGTTCAGAGAGCCCAGAAATCAACCCTCACTTTTATAGTCAATTAATCTACAACAACAGAAGTAAGAATATACGATGGGTAAAAGACTATTGAATTTATGGTGCTGAAAAAACTGGACAGCTACATGTAAAAGAACAAAACTGGACCACTTTCTTACACCACACACAAAAATAAACTCAAAATGGAGTAAAGACCTAAATGTGAGACCTGAAACCATAAAAATCCTAGAGGAAAATATAGGCAGTAATCCTTTGGGCATTGGCTTAGCAACATTTGTCTAGCTAAATATGTGTCCTCAAGAGAAGCAAAGGCAAATATGAACTATTGGGATTATAGCAAGATGAAAAGCTTGAAGGAAACCATCAACAAAATGAAAAGGCAGCCTACTGAATGAGAGAAGATACTTGCAAATGATATATCCAATAAGGGATTAATATCAAATCATATAAATAACTTATACAACTCAACATCAAAGAAATAATCCAATTAAAAGTGGGCAAAGGACCTGAATAGATATTTTTCCAAAGCTATACAGATGGCCAATAGGTATATTAAAAGATGCTCAACAGGGGCACCTGGGTGACTCAGTCGGCTAAGCATCCAACTTTAGCTCAGGTCATGATCTCAAGGTTAGTGGATTCAAGCCCCACGTCGGGTTCTGTGTTGACTGCCTGGCACCTGGAGCCTGTTTTGGATTCTGTGTCTCCTGCTCTGTCTGCTCCTCCCCATTCATGCTCTTTTTCAAAAATAAACATTTAAATGCAGGGAAATGCAAACCAAAAACACAATGAGATATCACCTTATACCTGTCAGAATGGCTGGAATAAAAAAGACAACCACTGTTGGTGAGGATGTGGAGAAAAAGGAACCCTTGGGCACTTTTGGTGGGAATGTAACTTACTTGGAAAACACTATAGAAGTTCCTCAAAAAATTAAAAATAGAAATACCATATGATCCAGTATTTCTACTTCTGGATATTTAACACCCCACCCCCAGCAAATGAAAACACTAATTTGAAAATATATATGACCCCTATGTGCACTGTAGCATTATTTACAATAGCCAAGATGTGGAAGCAACCTAAATGTCCATCAACAGATGAATGGAAAAAGAAGTAGTGTACACACACACATAGACACACTATGGAATGTTAATTCAGCCATAAAAAAGGATGAGATCTTGACATTGCAACGTTATGGATGGATGAAGAGGGTATTATGCTAAGTGAAATAAGTCAGACAGATAAAGGCAAATACCATAGGATTTCACTTATATGTGGACTCTAAAAACCAGAACAAGTGAATAAACAGAAACAGACCCATCAATACAGAGAACAAGCTAATAGTTGCCAGGCAAGAGGTGGATGTTGGAGGGCAGGGGATGGACGAAGAGAAGTGAAGTGGGAGATACAGGCTTCCAGCTGTGGGATGAGTAAGTCATGGGGGTAAAAGGTACAGCATAGGAAATAGAGTCAATAATATTGTTATAGTGCTGAATGGTAGCTGTGGTGAGCATAACTTGTAGACTTGTCAAATCCCTATGTTATACACCTAAAACTAATGTCACATTATCTGTCAGCTATACTTCAATTAAAAACAAAAAAGATTTTTAGATTAATTGATCTGTTCTTCTGAGAAGAAAAGAGTTTCCAAATGGTCTTAACGCTGGTATGTTAGTCGTGTCTTGGCCTTGGTGCATGGCTGCTGCCCAATGGAACCATACTTTTACTTCTGTAAAACTCGATTTCACCTTCAACTGTCTTACTCTTTGCTTCTCTACTTTGCAGCCTCATAGGCTTGATCCTCAACCTCTCTATTCTTTCTAAGAACCAGTTTTAGACTCTTCTTTCAAGAAAGAGATGATGCAGAAGAGAGCAAGGAAAGTAGAGAACAGATGCCCTGGGCAGCAGTGCCCAAGATTGGTGCTGAAATTTTGTTGGTGGAAATTCTTCCTCACTTGTTTTTCTCATAGCTTCTATAATAATCTTAGTTTTTAAAAAAACCCTGTGTATTTGCTATGGTTAAGTAAAAGTGGTAGAGAGACTCCTGGGTAGTGCGGTCAGTTGAGCATCTGACTCTTGATTTCAGCTTAGGCCATGATCCCAGAGTTATGGGATCAAGCCCCACATCAGGCTCTTTGCTGAGCATGGAGCCTACTTAAGATTCTCTCTCTCTCTTTCTCTCTCTCCCTCCCTCCCTCCCCCTCCACGTCCCCATCCCCGCCCATGCCTCTCTCCCCCATTCATGCTTACTCTAAGAAAAAAAAGTGGTAGAGAGAAGTGTGATATCATTGCCAAACATAATAGTCTCTGATTGAATAGATTTTCATCAGTCAATAATTAGAGTACCTACTATGTGCCAGGCACCATACCAAATGCAAAGGATACACTGCAAACAGGCAGACAAGGCATTGCTCTAGTGAACATTATAGATACAGGAGGCAGCCAGTTAACATGCAAATTAACAAGTATTTTAGGTGGTGGAAAATACAATGAGATCAATAAAATGGAATGTTGAGGACAAGGACTGGGAAAAGGTAGTTACTTCAAAATACTCAGAGAATGTCTCTCTTGGGTGACATTTGATATCTGAAACCTGAATAATGAGAAGCAGCCAGCTATGCAAAAATCTCTGGAAAGAAATTCCTAACAGGAAGGACACACTGGGCATTTGGGGATACTCAGCAAAGAACAGTGTGAGTAGGTCCTAGATACAGGAGTTAGTGAGTGAAAGGAAAGGAGGCGGTCAAGGCCACCTTTGGAGACCCATATTGGCTAGGGACCCAGTGTGCTGGTCACTCTTCAACAACCAGCTCTCTGAGCGCAGTTCTGATATGAATGTTTGACATTTTTCTTCACATTAATAAGATGAAAGTGAAATCATAAAGACATGCTGTCAAGATATCACTCATTTTTAAATATTAGTAACTTTGCTGAAATGATAGTTTTTTAATATTAGAAGATTACTTACTCAATTTTTGTGCTATTTATTATATACCAGCTAAAGGCACAACATACTTTAAAGTTTGATCTTCATTATTACTATTTTCTCCATCATTTTCATAGGTCTAGACCATCAGGGGAAACCAACTAAACCAAACCCTGATATGTAGCTCAGCCAATATCTGCGGTGTAGCTAGTCACTCTGACCCACATGAGGCCACTGAATGTGGGACAGGGAAGGGATGCACAGTAACAAACCATTGTCTGGTATTGTGTTCAAAAAGAATTATTTTTCAATAAATCCTTACTAAGTACACAGTGTGGACCAAACACTATTCCCTATGCTGGGGCCAAAGCAATGAACAAAACAAAGACTTTTCTGATGCTAATAAGTGCTATGAAGAAAAAAAAATACAATAGGAAGTTAGATTTAAAACCAGACCTTCACATTACTCTTTCACAGTGTGTTAAAACATGGTTTTAAAAAATAATAAAGCATAATTATGTAGCCTCATTAACTAGGACATATTCTTTCACAGTGTGTTGAAACATGGTTTTAAAAAACAATAAAGCATAATTATATTGCTTCATTAACTAAGATATACTGTAACTTTTCAAGAACAAAAGTTTACCAGGAATGAAATTTGTTCTGAAAACATTGTTTTTCATTTTTTCTCTCATATTTTTAATTTTAGTTTTGTGTTTTATAATACACATAATATATTGGTATAAGAGTAGATTTATAAAATGTATGCACATGAAAAGTGCTTAAAATTTTTTCATAGCATGTAAAATAAGAAATGTTCCAAGGCCACTGCTTTAGCAATTCAAAAAATAACGCATGAGCCTCGGGGATGCTCCTAGGAACAGTTCTGCATTAAAAAAATTTTTTTTAATGTTTTTATTTATTTTTGAGAGAGAGACAGAGCATGAGTGGGGGAGGAGCAGAGAGAGAGGGAGAATCAGAAACAGGCTCCAGGCTCTGAGCTGTCATCACAGATCCTGATGTGGGGCTCGAACCCACTAACTATGAGATTATGACCTGAGCTG
This sequence comes from Helogale parvula, assembly GCA_004023845.1. Taxonomy (NCBI): domain Eukaryota; kingdom Metazoa; phylum Chordata; class Mammalia; order Carnivora; family Herpestidae; genus Helogale; species Helogale parvula. The sequence continues at coordinate 58,802 of PJEM01005184.1, read as the reverse complement.
AAGTCAGATGCTTAACCGACTGAGCCACCCAGGCGCCCCCATCCCTTCATTTTTAATAGGTCCCTAACCTGATAGTAAGGAAGAATGTTCTGTGTTGTATTAGGTCCAGTGGCTAAGCGGCCATTACCATCACTTCAGTAGATCATGAAGTGCCAAATTAGACACCGAGTATACTCCCCACTGTGGGACCTCATATGAGCACCACACGGGAGCCAAGACATGTAGACCAGCTGGGAGAACCTTAAGAAACATTTGAGGGGACACCTGGGTGGCTCAGTCAGTTGAGCGTCCTACTTAGGCTCAGGTCATGATCTCACTGTTCATGGGTTTGAGCCACACGTCGGGCTCTGTGCTGACCGCTAGCTCAGAGCCCGGTGCCTGTTTCGGATTCTGTGTCTCCCTCCCTCTCTGTCCTTCTTCTGTTCACACTCTATCTCTGTCTCTCAAAAATAAATAAATGTAAAAAAAAAAAGAACCATTTGAAAGGGTCTGTTCCCTAACAAGGCAGACTCCACAGCATGATCAGTGGTCACATGAAAGATTTCAGAGGGCAGTTTGATAACATGCTTCACCATAACAAAAGTTTAATCCTGAGTTGAGAAGGTGCCATAGGGAAGAGCAGATTGAGCCTGTCAAGCCTATGACTCAGGCACCTACTCAGGTGGCCCTGAAGGTTTACCAGCCTTCCATCTCTGAAACAGAATACCAGCTGCAGCACGAGGCCTGCTACTGGAAGGAATGGAGAATGCGAGCCTGTTGGCAGATCCAGAACCTTAAAACACGGACACCACTTCTTTCCAGGAAATCTTCCCTTTCTGGTTGGGTTAAGTCCCAGGTATCTACTTCTGATAGGTAACCGATTAATAATCCTAAGATCTTTGCTGCACTGTATCAAAATTACATTTTTGTATTTGCATCGCACACTAGAATGAGAGTTTCATTTGTTTCTATGATGCCTGACACATTGTAGACACTCATTTACTGAAAGCATAAGTCCTCTTGGCTTTCTTTCCCTGATTGATCACATAATTGCTCTCAGATCCACAAGAACAATGAAGAATCCAGTGAATTAATCTACATTATAATGTTTTTTTCACCCAAAAAGCTATCAAGACATTTTAAAAGATTTGACCCCAAGAAGTTTCAGCCATGAGGGGTCCATCCTGATGAAATTTGTGCCCTTGTAAGAAGAGACAGCAGAGAGTTCACTGTCGCACACAGTGAGGTGGTAGCTGTCTACAAGCCGGGACTCACCAGAACTCAGCTATGCAGTCATCCTGATCTCCAGATCCCAGCCTCCAGAATCGTGAGGAAGTCAGTCGGTTGTTCAAGCCACCCTGTCTGTGATGCTGTGTAATGGGAGCCCTGGCTAACTCAGATAGCAAACGTGAATTCTAACATAATTCTCGGGAGAAGTCAATCTGGAAAGGCTCTGCAGTGAAAACCAAAGGAATCTGGGTCTTGTTGAAAATAATCTGTTTTTTGAATAGGCATTTAAAAATGTGGCTGGAAATATGGAACTATAAGTTACATGTTGGTGGTAGGACTCTACCTTATCTATGTTCCACTGTCACCTTAGTTTTTTTTGTTTTGGCTTTTGTGGAATTCTAGGATAGCACATGACTGAATATATATGTTCTTGAAGGATTTTTCTTAGATAAGGGAACCCAAGTAAGTTACTGATCTTAATTTTGGAAGAACGATACTTTCTCTGTCTAGTCTCTTAACCCTTTGCAAAGATATAAAAAGGAAAGTAAGATGCTTTCCATGTACTGCATAGTACGTTACAGTATTTTGAAACATGGCTCCATTACAATATTTGAAAATATTAAATCTTAAGCAAAAACACAAGTGGAGAGCCGTAGGTTAAAAAAAAAAAATCCAAGCAGCATTTTTTTTAAGAACGTAGTGATCAAACTTTAATCCTCCCACATAGTTTCTAACTACAATTTTTTTTTATTATAAGGTAGAAATGTATAGAAAAGGCAGGGAAGGTTTTTTTCTTTTTAAATAAATTTGGATAATCTTACTGGAAAAATGTATCTATTTCAAGTGCTAAATTAGAACTAATTCACAGCTGAATTCTGTGATGAGTCAAAGGAAATGACTGCAGCTTGGAAGAGCCATGCTGGTAGACAGGCTTCCGGACACAGTGGAGGGGCCTGGAGTCTGAATTCCGTAGGGCCTGTTTAACAACTATGCAGCTAGAAGCAAATTCCTCAATATTTGAACAATGTATTTAGAGATCAGGATTTTTAAGAGGTAATGAAGGCCAACTGAGCATATAGAGTGGACCCCTAATCCAGTTTGCCTGGTTTCCACATATGAAGAGGCAGAGACACCAGGGAGGCACACACACACAGAAGGGGCCGCATGGGGTCAGTAAGCCCCCTATATCTTATGTATCTATAAGCCACAGAGGTTTCAGAGAAACCAAACCTGCCGATACTTTTGTCTTGGACTTCTAGCCTCCAGAACTGTGAGAAAATAAATTTCTCTTGTTTAAGCTACCCAGGCTGTGTTATTTTGTTATCACAGCCCTAGCAGACTGATCCAGTGGGTATAAGAATAATACCACCTTAGAGGAGTTAGGATTACATGTGGCTAATGCTGCGCTTGCCTCCAGGTAGACACTCAGTAAGTGGACGCCATTATTTGTGGCTCAGAAAGGAGAACAATACAAAATTATCTTCTTCAGCAAGAAAAGCAGTAATTATTTAAAATCTCTATGCCACTTCGAGTAAATACCTAATTTAATCTGGATAATAATCCTGTGCAAACCACCCTCATCTTGCACATGAGGAAACTGAAGCCTTTAAATTATGTAATTTGCCTAAAGTCACATAGAAAGTGACAGATTCATGAACATGGTGTTAAAATCTGTATTCTTTCTACCATGCCATGCCACCTACGAAAGCAGCCAGCTAGATGCCAAAAGGTTATTAATGAAAGAGGTCCATTCTAGATGATTTCTGCAGCAGACACACAGCAAGGGGTTGGCTTTTGTTATAGGAATGTATTTCTGCCCACACACAGATATTCACTCCCACGTCAGCTGGGCCACACAGATGCCTGCAGTCAGAGTCAAATATCTTTTCAAAAGAGACTTTTTAATCTGCTCAAGCACTTGAACCAAATAGTCACTTAATATCCCAGAGCTCTGTGCCAAAGGCATATGGCCAATTTGGCCTACGGAATGGTAAGACCATGTGTTAACAATCAGTATGGCCTTGCCTTGCTGTGCCTGGGTCCAGGACAACTGCATGCAGACAGACATGTAGACAGATAGCTGGGTCAGGATAAGAAAACTGCAAAATTGAACCCTGATTGGCCACGTGGGTGGGTTCCCATATGTGAGATCATTTTGTACTCTACTTCAGCCAAGGAGAGCATCAAGTGAAATAATTATATTTTACAAACATGCAAAATCCAATAAAAATAAAATTTTATTTTATAAAAATATTTTTAAAATATATTTTTATATTTTATAGTTGCTTTTAAATGTTCTTTCTGGTAATAATTAGCCCATGGGATTATGTTTTAAAATCACTTCCTATTAATGAGGAAAGCTCATAGTAAAGGTATTTTTCTTCTTGTTTACCATGACATCAGTTACATTTAAGTTTTTAAATTACTTTTCAGACTGTTTTTAGAGGAGTTTTAGGTTTACGATGAAGTTGAGAGGGAGGAACAGAGATTTCCCATATAGCCCTACCCCCACACATGCATAACCTCCCCCATTACCAACATCTTCCACCAAAATAGTATATTTGTTACTAAGGATGAACCTACACTGATACATCATCATCATCATCACCCAAAGTCCACAGTTACCTTGGGGTTCACTCTTGGTGGTGTACATTCTGTGGGTTTAGACAAATACATAATGACATGTATCCATCATTACAGTGTCATACAGAGTAGGGACGCCTGGGTGGCTTGGGTGGTTAAGCATCTGACTCTTGATTTAGGCTCAGGTCATGATCTAGGGTTTGTGAGTTTGAGCCCCATGTCAGGCTCTCAAGAGCCTGCTTAAGATTCTCTGTTCTCTATCATTCCCCTGCTCACTCTCTCTTTCCCTCAAAATAAACAAATTTTAAAAAAGGTTAAAAAAATCATATACAGAGTAGTCTCACTGCACTAAAATCCACTGTGTTCTGCCTCTTCATCTCCCCCCCCCCCCCCC
>PJEM01005184.1:18893-54516 GCA_004023845.1 Helogale parvula | reverse complement strand
GACCTCAACCGAAGTCAAGAGTCATAAGCTTAACCAACTGAGCCACACAGGTGTCCCTAGTTATACTTAAATTTAAAAGACAGACTAAGAAGTAGCCTTTTTATGGTAATTTTTGAAACTGAATTTAAGATGTATGGAAAAGCCATTTCTCATGATTGACTATGACTCAGTCTAGTGAGGTTTCATTATAATGTTCTCTCTGATTTTATGTGAGATTTTCCATAATAAAAAGTTTTTTTTTAAATAAGCAAGACTGACCTTAAAAACATTATTTCTGCCTGATTCTCACACAAATATTATAGATTCAAACTTTGAAAAAGCTTGTAAGACAGGGATACTCGTATCTCTGCTTGTGAAATGAAGGCTTGCTGCAGGATGGATGACTACTACCAAATATCTCGGGTGTTTCTTAAACTTATCTTAATAAGGTCATCAGTGATACAGTAGTACACCCAGCATCCCACTGGCTCCTCGTGCAAGTGTGGCAGATGCTGTCAGTACACCATGACCTGGCCTCTTAGCACCTACCCCATCAAGGGCATGCCACCTTGCTTCCAATGTCCAACCTCTGTACGACTCTGCTAGACCTTCTCTCTTCTTTAGAGACATTCTGCTTACGTTAGCTAGGGGGCAGAGCTCAAGGGCTAGGGAATGAGTGCTGCCTGTGAGCCGCCCTCATCCAATGCCTAAATGGAACTGATGGATAAACTTCCTAGCTCTCTTTTCCTTCAGATTACTTAGCTCTGGGGCTCTTGCTCTACATTTTTATTTCCCAAAATACCCCTGCCCAGATATAACGTTGGTTTTCCAAAGTGGCAACTTGCTGGAGAAATATATCCTTTATTAGCTTTCTCCTCTTCCCTGTCTCATCCTACTTCCCTACCGGTGCTCCTGGGATCACCTCTCAAATATGCTCCTTGTACCTGAATCTTAGCCTCAGGCTTTGCTTCTGTGAGAATTCAGCCTAAGACAGAAAGATGTCAAGTTGAGAGACCTAGCCCTCAATCTGAAGAAAAATTTCATGAAGGATTTTTGAAAAGATGTCCTATAAATGAAGGCAGTGTTTGGGTTAATATAAAATTTCCCCCTCTTCAAAAATCATGGAGTAGCTTATACTTGAATCAACCCTGTGGAGCTGATGTAAGTAGTTTGGTAAGGATTGGGGCCCATGACCCCAAAAAGAGGCTTTTTATGGGATTAAAAAAATACCTTAGACGATTGAATGGATTACAGTGGATGGAAGTACATAATCCCAACTAAAAATGTATCCATGAATAAGGATACATGAGGATTGTGAGACAGATTACGTTGGAAATTTGGTTAGCAACCCTGTTGTTAGAGAAGAATCAAAGTAAAAGGCTAGGTTCTCTGGGATGAGATTCCATATGAATGGGATGCTTTTTTAAATCCACATTTTTAACTGAATATTTTTAGTTGAGTAGAATATTTTTAGTCATCAGAAATGCCAGACTCAGTGTCTATAAACTTTTTTTTACTTTTTATTGCTATCTAGTTTTAATATTAATAAAAGCCTTGTTTTTACCACTTATCATAATTTTAATTTCTTTACAGTATCTTGGATGTTGTAAAGAAAGTACTTGGTAGGACTCGCAGGTTTCTTCTTTAATTACTTGGGTTAATTATGGTGCCAACAAGCAGAATGGGGAGTAAGTGATAAAGATCTAGTTTGGCTGCATAATATTCCTGTGTGTGTGTGTGTGTGTGTGTCTCACATTTTCCTTATCCATTTATCAATTGCTGGACACTTAGGTTGCTTCCATATCTTGGTTATTGTAAATAATGCTGCAGTGAACATGGGGGCACATATATCCTTTCAAATAAATATTTTTTTTCCTTGGGTAAGTGAATTATTAGATCATGTGATGTTTCTGTTTTTAAGATTTTGAAAAACTACTGTTTTCTACAGTGACTGTACCAATTTGCATTCCCACCGACAGTGTATGAGGTTCCTTTTTCTCATCCTCGCCAACACTTGTTATTTCTTATGTTTTTGATTCTAGCTATTCTGACAGATGTGAGATGGTATCGCATTGTGCTTTTGATTTGTATTTTCCTGATGATTAGTGATGCTGAGCATCTTTTCATGTGTCTGTTGGCCAACTGTATGTCTTCTTTGGAAAAATATCTATTTAGGTTTTTTGTCCATTTTTATTTTATTTTATTTTTTATTGTTTTTGAGAGACAGAGAGAGACAGTGAGAGCAGGGGAGGGTCAGAGAGAGAGGGAGGCACAGATTCTGAAGCAGGCTCCAGGCTCTGAACTAGCTGTCAGCACAAAGCCTGATGCAGGGCTCGAACCCACCAACTGTGAGATCATGACCTGAGCCAAAGCTGGACGCTTAACCGACTGAGCCACCCAGGCACCCCTTTTGCCCATTTTTAAATTGGGGCTTTTGGTGCATGTGTGTGTTCAGTTGTGTAAATTCTTAACATATTTTGGATATTAACCCATTATTGGATATCTTTTGCAAATATCTTATTCAATTCAGTAGGTTGCCTTTTTGTTTTACCAAGGGATTCCTTCACTATGAAAAACCTTTTTAGTTTGGTGTAGTCCAATAGTTTATTTTTGCCTTTATTTCCTTGGGATATTACATAGCCATGAATGAAAAAAGATGGGATTGTGCCATTTGAGACAACATGGATGGACCTAGAGGGTATTATGCTAAGTAAAATAAGCCACACTGAGAAAGACAAATACCATATGATTTCATTGATATGTGGAATCTAAAATTTAAAAAAAAGAACAAAAACCAGAATTAGACCTGTAAACACAACTGATGGTCGCCAGAGGAGAGAGGGTTGAGTTTATCAGACAAAATGAATGAAAGGGAATGGAAAATACAGGCTTCCAGTTATGGAATAAATAAGTCATGGGAATTGAAGACACAGTATAAGGAATATACTCAACGATCTTGTAATAGCATTGTATAGTGACAGATGGTAGCTACACTTGTGAGCATAGAATAATGTTTAAACTGGGGAATCACTCTGTTGTACACCTGAAACTAAAAAAAAATTTTAAAGTAAAATATCTGGCTTGAGAATAGAAGAGATAACTTATAATTTAAGGCATCTGTGGACCATGGAGGAGATGATGTCTGATGGGTGATGAGTACCATGTCCTATACGTGGTTTGCAGGAGCTATGCCTATCCGTTCCCTGCTTTATGGTCAAGCCACTCCCCCTTCACAGACCACGCCTTCAGCCACATCTGACACTCCCTGCTCTGGGTTTGCACTGGCTGTTCCCTCTGACCAAAACACTTCTGTGTATTCCTCCCCTCCATCACCCAGACAACTCATGTTTAAACACCTTCCAAAACGCAGCACTCACACCCCCACCCTTTTCTGCTGTGACTTTGGCATTAATTCTCAGTTTCTTGGGTGGTAATATAGGAACACCTCACAGGGCTACTAAAAAGATTAATTATACATCTAAAGCGCTTAAAACATCATGGCACATACAGTGTTCTCCGAGTCTTTGCTATTCTTGTTACTTGCTGTCTTGTAAGAGCCCACATCATATTCTGTTAAAAATTATTTTTTAAGATTTGTTATAGTAAGTCTTACCAAATAGTGCTGATTTAAAACAATGAGTGTTCTAGTCTTTTCTAAGTCTTACCACAAACAACTGTTTTAAATAATTTCTACCAGGCTTTCTCCCCCCCTCCTTTTTATCCTGTAGGTCAGGGTTTTTATGTGAGTTTCCATACTCTGTATACTGCCTATTTATTTATGCCTGTGTCATATGTCATTGTTTTAAGAATTTCCTGATATTTGAGGGGCATGTAGGTAGCCCAGTTGGTTAAGCCTTGGACTTTGGCTCAGGTCATGATATCATGGTTTCTAAGTTCCAGCCCTGCATTGGGCTCTGCACTAACAGCCCAGAGCCTGCTTCAGATTCCCTGTCTTCCTCTGCCCCTCTCCTGCACAAGTGCATGTGCTCACTCGCTTCCCCCCTCCTCAAAAACAAGCATTTAAGAGGCACCTGGGAGGCTCAGTCAGTTAGGTCTCTCTCTCTCTCTCTCTCTCTCTCTCTCTCTCTCTCTCAAAAACAAGCATTTAAGAGGCATCTGGGTGGCTCAGTCAGTTAGGTGTCCAACTTCAGGCTCAGGCCATGGTCTCGTAGTTCGCGGGTTCAAGCCCCATGTCAGGTTCTCTGCCGACAGCTCAGAGCCTGGAGCCTGCTTTGATTTCTGTGTCTCCCTCTCTCTCTGCCCTCCCATGATTGCATACTGTTTCTCTCTCAAGAATAAACATTTAAAAAATTGTTTTCTAAGTAAACATTTAAAACCAGAATTTCCTGATATTTGAGTATATAGATTGTTTCCAATTATTTTTTATATTTTTTATTTATTTTTGAGAGACAGAGTATGAGTGAAGGAGGGGCAGAGAGAGAGGGAGATACAGAACTTGAAGCAGGCTTCAGGGTCTGAGCTGTCAGCACAGAGCCCTATGCAGGGCACAAACCATGAGATCGTGACCTGAGCCAAAGTCAGCCACTTAACTGACTGAGCCACCCAGGTGCCCCCTCCAGTTATTATTTTGATTGAGGCTGCTTAACAAGCCTTTTCCTATGCATTAATTGTTTGAGAATTTTCTGAAAAGTGAAATTTAAATCAAATTTTATTTTTATACCTTTTATCAATTTCTCCAAATGTTCTCTAAATATTTTTATAGTCTATTATAACCATGTATATCTATCACTCAGTATAAGTGCTAACAAGAAACTTAAGAATGTATGCATAATTAACTGTCCTTTATAAATTTTTGAATATGAATTATACCAAAAAGTTAGTAAAGCTAAAAATAGTACCTTTTAGCTAAGAGCAAGAGAGCTTGAAGTTAAATTTTTCTAACAGATATGAATTGCTATAATTTAAAAAACTGACTTGGATATATTTTTCTATAGGCCTATATTAAGCAATATTAATTTAGACCTAAATTAAAGCAATCCTTTAACTTTTTATTATAGTATATATAATTTAGTTTATGAGAAAAATAACCCATTAAGAATAAGGTTATTAAATGGAATTGATTTCTTTTCAGTAGAATATCTTTTCCCTTTTGTATTTTAGCATCAAGAATATTTTATAGCACAATTATAACTATAAATGTCAAAGAAATTTAAGGGCTTATTCATAACAACGCAAATGTTCTTGTTTTTAAACTTTTGAATTAGATCATAGAAAATTCTGTACTATCCACTGCACTGGTTACTTGAGAAGCTGGCCTCCAAATACTGTTGGAATGGAAGAAGAAAAGGACAGTAAGAAAGACAGTAGTAATTTTACCTGCCTTGTTGCCATTGGAAGATTGCATCCATATATTGTCCCACAGAACAGTGGAGAGATTAAAGTGAAACCAACTGAATTTATAACCCGGTTTGCAATGAATGGGAAATTTGTCTATGTAGACCAAAGGTGAACCTTTATTTATTGCCATAATGATTAGCGTTCAGTGGGATACTTAAGGCCATTAAAGATGTGCCTTAACAGTACTGCTGGATTTTTAAGACTTCAGAACAGGAAGTAAAGTTTAAATGAAAAGGATGTGGATATGTCTATAATTTTGTTCAAGCCAAAAAGTAAACTTGGAATATTTCTGAGCCAGTGGTGCAGAAGCGGGGCATGGTCTGTGGCCACAGGGTTATTGGTGAATGGTAAAAAGAGCCTACCCTGGATTGGTGGGGGAGGGGATATCCATCTGGCCTGGGTCTAGGGCAGCCAGAGAGGCCCGATGATGCATATGGCTTACTCATCCCCTTGTCATGTTCCTACTATCGTGACTGTGTATGGACCTATAGTACCATGGGCGGGAGTGCATTCACCAATCTGAAGTTTATTTTCAATTTTAAAACCAGGGCTACAGCAATTTTAGGATACCTGCCTCAGGAACTTTTGGGAACTTCTTGTTATGAATATTTTCATCAAGATGACCACAGTAATTTGACTGACAAGCATAAAGCAGGTACGCATTGAGTGGGGTAATTTTTTGGTACTTTTTAATTATAGCTTCAACTCATGTTTCATTCCTGTGAAATCTGAAACTTGAATTAATCCTCAAGGGATAGATTTATCTAGCGGCAAACCATTATGCTGATGATTATCTTTTCTCGTTAAGTTCTACAGAGTAAGGAGAAAATCTTCACAGATTCCTACAAGTTCAGAAAGAAAGATGGCTCTTTCGTAACTTTAAAAAGCCAGTGGTTTAGTTTCACAAATCCTTGGACCAAAGAACTGGAATATATTGTGTCTGTCAACAATTTAGTTTTGTAAGTAATTTTTATGTTAAGACCTTTGTGTTAATTTCAAATAAGTGTCATGTCTTCTCTTGTCTTGCTAAATCATTAAAGTTGTATGATCATCTGGCTTTATAACTTGAGTACATTTTATAATTTATTCACTGTTTACTGGCATTACTTCTCAGAATTAAGCTGAAAGTTTTCCCTTTTGGAATGCTTTTTTTTGGCTTGCTATATAATGTGATAGTAAATTCATTCAAACACTTCCTTCCTATCCTTCATGGCCTTGTATAGACCCTCCAATAAATGATGTGGTTGTAGCTTTAAACTATATATTGTTGTAAGAATTTTTTTGTCCCACAGATCATTTTTATAGACATCTTCTAAGCATGGGGTGCCACATGTGATTGTGTAGGAATATTTAGCTGAGGGATAAGCACAAATCCAGCCTAAGCACTGCTTGCCAAACCCTGGCTATGGCTGTGCCGGCTAACTTAAAGGAAGAGCCAACTTTCCCTGATTTGCTTAATGGGATAGCACAGCCCATTTTATTTTATTTTTTTAAAATTTTTAATGTTTTTAAATTTATTTTTGAGAGACAGAGAGAAACAGTGCGAGCAGGGGAGGGTCAGAGAAAGAGGGAGACACAGAATTGGAAGCAGACTCCAGGCTCTGAGCTAGCTGTCAGCACAGAGCCTGACACAGGGCTCAAACCCACGAACCATGAGATCAAGCCGGAGGAGGCTTTACCGACTGAGCCACCCAGGTGCCCCAACACAGCCCATTTTAAGTATGATTATTTTTTGGTAAATTTTTCATTGTAATTGCTGTAACATCAACCCAATTCTATTTCCTAATCTACTATATTTCGTTTTCTAAAAGGTCCCCAAAGCTTGGCATTCCAGTACTATCCCCTGGTATTCATTCCAATAATCCTTGCCTTCTTATCATTAGTATAAAAACTAATCTGTAACTGAGAAAATGTACCTTATAAGGTGATAGAGCATTCAGCAAGTGTCCTGGTACTTAGCACATAAATAACTTTGATCTCTAGTCATGACGTTAACAACATGTATGTATAAAACAAAAAGGTCCAGAATTTATTAAGTCATTACATTCAAGCTCTGTTTATTTAACAATTTCCTTCACCTAAAAAAAGTCACCGATGGTGTTTCTTCATTCTAGGGGACATAGTGAGATTAGAGAAGCATCATTACTTCCTTGCAGCTCTCAATCATCACAAGGTAAGGTTGATTTTAAATGACAGAGATTTAGTACAAGGAGTGTGGTTATTGTCACCATCTTTTTCTGTCTTGGAGAGGGAAAAATTTCAAGATAATATTGCAAAGACTTCTAGGGCTAAAGTTATCCTTTTTAGAATTTTTACAATAATCTGATCACACTTCCATTATAATTTTACACCGTATTACAGTTAGTTGTCTGTTTATTTGGCCTGCCACTAGATCCAGTTCTTCAAGAGTAGGAATGGTATTTGCTCATTATCTATTCCTAGCAGATAGCATAGTTCCTTGTAGTTTGTGACACTCAAGACATATCTGTTGAGCAAATTAATGAAAAGTGTTAAGGGGGAATTTTTGCTTTTCCTATTTTTTCACCACAGGAATATTTTATTCTATGACTTGTATAAATAAAAACAGAAATATGAAGGAATATTAAAAATAAAGCAGTATTGCTCTGGCCTTAGGGTAGAGATTAAAATGGGAAGGAACTATCTCTGCTCAAGGGTTACAAGTCATGATTATACCCTCAATGACATTCTACACATTTGACTCCTATCTTTCTTCTTACACATCTTAAACCATTGTGAGTTATGTTTATAATGCAAGCATAAATGTTTCTAACATTTTAGGATGTAGCTAGTCTATTTCCTTTAAAGACAGAAATGGGAAATATATTTGAATTGAGATAAAATATCAACCAAAGTTACGCATACTTTTAAAAAGTCTTCAATTGGATTTTCCCTTTTGATATTATTTAGAATCTTCTAAACCATCTTATATTAGTGTACCTGGAATGTCAACTGGAAAAGTACTTGGCGCTGGTAGTATTGGAACAGATATTGTAAATGAAGTCCTGGACTTACAAAGGTAATGTTTTATTTCTGCCAATATCTTTGCAAGTGAAATTATTATACTTGTAAAACCAATAGTAAAAAGTCAGTAAGTTTCCTATATGCAAACAAAAACTAATTCAATAACATAATGGAAGAGAAGATCATTTTTATAGTAGCAACAAAAAAAGGTAATAAGTATTTATGGGGCACCTGGGTGGCTCAGTCAATTAAGTGGCTGACTTCGGCTCAGGTCATGGTTTATTGGTTAGAACCCTGTGTCAGGCTCTATGCTGACAGCTCAGAGCCTGGAGTCTGCTTTGGATTCTTTGTCTCCTTCGCTCCCTGCCCCTCCCCCACTCATGCTCTGTCTCTCTTGCTCTGTCTTTCAAAAATAAAAAATAAACATTAAAAAATATAATTATTTAGATATGAACTTTACAAGCATACAGAGCTATATGAAAACAAATTTTTAATTCTACAAAGTTTCACAAAAGATGACTTGAATAACTTTCCAGATAGAAGTTCTTTTCAATGGGATGACTCATTACTGTAAGGATGTTAATGTTGGTTAAGCTAACCTTATGCAAAAGAGTATCTTGCATATGCTTTCTAGAATCCAACAAATGGGGGTGCCTGGGTGATTCAGTCAGTTGAGCAGCTGACTTCAGCTTGGCTCATGATCTCATGGTTTGTGGGTTTGGGCCCCACATCAGGCTCTGTGCTGATAGCTCAGAGCCTGTACCCTGCTTCAGATTCTGTGTCTATTTTTCTCTCTGCCCCTGCGCCCTGCTTCATGCTCTGTCTATCTCTCTAAAAATAAATAAAACACTTTTTAAAGATTAAAAAAAGTAATCCAACAAATGATACTAACCATATTAAGATACCTAGGAAAATTCTGAAAACCAAAAGTAATAGAATGAGACTAGCCTAACAGATATTAAAATATATTATAAAACCATAGTCACTAAAACATTTCAGTACAACCCACAAATAGATAAATAGGAAAGAATAGAGTCCAGAAATAGACTCAAAGATATATGGGAATTTATTTCAAATCAGTAAGGGAAATGGATTAAACAATTAAGAGCACTATAATAACTCTATAACCATTGGGGGGGGGCTAAACACAAGCTTTATTCTTTACGTTAAAATAAATTTCAGATAAAACAAAGAATTCAAAGTAAGTTTTAAAAACTATAGAAGTATTTTGGGGAACGTGGGTAGCTCTATTGGTTAAGTGTCTGACTCCTGGTTTTGCCTCAGGTCATGATCTCATGGTTCATGAGATCAAGCCCCATGTCAGAGTTCTGCTTTGCAGAGCCTTCTTGGGATTCTCTCCCTCCTCCTCTCTCTCAGCCCCTTTCCCCTCCAAATAAATAAACTTAAAAAAATAAAAACTATAAAAAGTATTTCAAGAACAGAGTTATGGATTTTTATAATCTTAGTTTAGAAACTCCTTTCTAAATATCACCAAAAAATCTAGAATTCATAAAGAAAAAAGTTAATTATATAAAAACTCAAAACTTAAGCATAATAACCATTCTGACAAAGGTAAAAGATAAGTAAGAAATTGCAGAAAATGTGTGTTTCATGTGATAAGATGGATTTAAAACAGCATTTTACTATATAAGTTTTATAGTATAAGGAATAACATTACTAAACTTCATTTAAACTTTATACCTTTATTAACCTTTATTTATATTAAACTTTACATAGGGTATAAATAAAGTTATTAGCCAATTTTTGAAAAGAGCTTGGAGAATAAATAATAAAGAAGTTGGAGAGTAGAATAGGAAAATTATAAATGGCCAAGAACTTTCAACAATTGCTCACCCCCATTCACAGTGAAAAATATATGCAGCTGACCCTTGAACATGGGGGTTGGGAGTATCAAACATCTGCATCTGCAAACATCTGCACTTCTGACTCATCCAAAACCCAACTGCTAATAGCCTACTGTTGACTAGAAGCCGTACCAATAACATAAATGGTCAATTAACACATATTTTGTATGTAAGATGTATTCTTATAGTAAAATATGCTAGAGAAAAAATATTCAGAAAAATCATAAGGAAAAGGAGGGGCGAGATGGTGGAGAAGCAGAGAGCTCCTACTTTTTGCCCACCCACATCTCTCAAACAAAGAAGGACTGAAGCCATTGGACACTGAACCTCAAGAACCTGGGAGGGAATGTGACAGAATCCACTATGAAGACAGCCTCATAGGTGTGTGATTGTGAACTGGGGAAGATAAAAATGGGCCGGGACCGGAGGCACAGAGGGGAGGGAGCCCCCTCTGTGGAGAAACGTGGGGAAGAGAAAGAGCAACTGAAACTGCTCATAGAACTGTCTCTGAAGAAGAGAAAAACCTTGGCCCAGGATGGAGAGAGAGCTGATCATCCATTTCTAACTGCAGGGCATTCAGAGAGAGATTCTCTCTCTAGCTGTGGCGCTTTCCTTGGGCTAGGCGCCCCATCCCAGGTTGCGCCAGGAGACACTGCTCCCCTACTCTCCCTATGCATCCGGCTAGGAAGCAGCCTGGCCTGTGGGATTACATTTCAGGTGGTATCATTAAAGCATGAGGATTAAGATCTGGAAATGAGGCGGGGCTTGGGACATAAAATGGGCCCACCTTGGCTACACCCACAGCACAGGGAGATCGGACCCAAAAGAGTGATGTGCAAAGCTTGGTTTAAGAAGGGACTGGGGCGCCGCCATTTTTCTACCCACAACCACCCAGGTGGGGCCTCAGGGAGCTGCCCAGGGACCCACTGTGGAGGCAAGACCTGCCTGCACCAAATCATGCCCATATGCGCTGGAGAGCTGCCTTTTTTTTTTTTTTTTTAACCAGAGCCTGGGGCAAGACCAACATTGATGCACTGCTGTGATTAACTCTAGATCAATTTTTGGTATTCAGATATATTTTCCCTTATCTCATTCTTATCTCTCCTCTCCACTGGACTGGGCACTCTGGTCATTGGTTTGCTTAGTCACATTTAATCCATTCTCTTGATGCATATTCTACACCTCTGTAGTTACCTTCCTTTCTTTCTTTCTGGAATAATCAGACTATATAGTTTCTTTGGGTAACATTATCTTTGTTTCTTTCTCCTTGCCCCTACCATATTCTCCTCTTTCTCTCTCTGAATTTAAGCCTTTTGGTCTCTCTGCCTGGTCAATGTTCAATTTTGCTTTTTCCCCACCCCTGTCATTTCTCTCTTTGTATATGCTCTTCCATCAGCACTGCCTCCACCCTTCTTTATTTGAAGCTGGGATTTCTGGTTTTATGCTTTTAGACTGTCCTTTGTCTTTTGTTGTTTTTGTTCATCCTCCCCCCCCCACTTTTGTTTGCTTGTTTGTTTGATTTGTCTGTGCGTTTGGGTGCTTTTGTTCCCTGGGTGTTTGTCTGTTTTCCTCTTCAGGGCTACCTCAAGAAATAAGCCAAAGTATACATGGTGGAGAGTCCCAAGTATCACTACAAATAGAGAAATATACCAAAATCACAACAAAAGAGATCAAGGGACACCAGTAAAAGTACACTTCTGAATGGACAACTGTGGACAGTCAATTAGCCTCCTTTAATATAGCAGAACTCGCAGTGCAGAGCACATAACAAACTTTTAAAACTTACAAGAGACAGAAAGCTAGCTAAAATAATAAAATGGAAGAACTCTCCTCTAAAGAAATTCCAGGAAAAAATTACAGCTACAGAATTGGTCAAAACATATATAAGCAACATAACTGAGCAAGAATTTAGAACAATTGGCATAAAATTAATCACTGGGCTTGAAAAAGGCATGGAAGACAGAGAAACTATTGCTACAAAGACTATGGACCTTAAAAATAGTTGTGATGAATTAAAAAATGCTATAAATGAGGTGAATAAAATGGAGGTGGCCACTCCATGGATTGAAGAAATAGAGAGAATAGGTGAATTAGAAGACACAATTATAGAAAAAGAAGAAGCTGAGAAAAAGAGATAAATTGATCTAGGAGCACGAAAGGAGAATTCGAGAACTGGCCAATATAATCAAACAGAACACTATCTGTATCATAAGAATTCCTGAAGAAAAGAAGAAAGAGAAAAAGGTGCTGAATGTGGGGCGGGGCGGGGCGGGGGGGGACTTGAACAAATTATACCTGAGAACTTCCCCAATATGGGGAAAGAAACAGACATTGGAATCCAAGAGGCACAGAGAACTCCCCTCAGACATAACTTGAATCGATCTTCTGCATGACGTATCATAGTGAAACTGGAAAAACATAAGGATAAAGAGAGAATTCTGAAAGCAGCTAGGGATAAAAGGGCCCTAACATACAAAGAAAGACAGACATATCAGAGTAGTAGCAGACCTATGTACTGAAACTTGGCAGGTCAGAAAGGAATGGCAGAAAACCATCAATGTGATGAACAGAGAAAATATGCAGCCAAGAATCCTTTATCCAGCAAGCCCATCATTCAGAATAGAAGGAGAGATAAAGGTTTTCCCAAACAAACAAAAATTGAAGGAATTTATCACCACTAAACCAGCTCTACAAGAAATCCTAAGGGGGACTCTCTGAGGAAAATGCTCCAAGGAATACAAAGTACCAGAGACACCACTACAAGCATGAATCCTACAGAGAACACAATGATTCTAAACCCATATTTTTCAATAGTAACACTGAATGTAAATTGACTAAATGCTCCAATCAAAAGACACAGGGTAGCAGAATGGATAAAAATCAAAATCGATCTATTTGCTGTCTACAAGAGACTCATTTTAGACCTGAGGATATGTTCAGATTGAAAGTAAGGGGATAGAGAAATATCTATCATGCAACTGGAATCAAAAGAAAGCCAGAGTAGCCATTTATTTTGGACAAACTGGACTTTAAAGTAAAGGCAGTAACAAGAGATGAAGAAGGACATTATATAATAATTACAGGTCCTATGCATCAGGAAGAGCTAACAATTATACATGTCTAGACACCGAATTCAAAAGCACCCCAATACGTAAAACAATTAATCACAAACAGAAACAATCTTGTTGAGAAGAATGTGCTAATTGCAGGGAATTTTAATACTCCACTTACAGCAATGGATAGATCAACCAGACAGAAAATCACTAAAGAAACAATGGACCTGAACGACACATTGGAACAGATGGATTTGACAGATATATTTAGAACTCTACATCCTGAGGCTATGGAATTCACTTTCTTCTCAAGTGCACATAGTACATTCTCCAAGATAGACCACATACTGGGTCATAAAGCAGCCCTCAATAAATACAGAAGAATTGAGATCACACCATGCACACTTTCGGATCACAATGCTATAAAACTTGAAATCAATCACAGGAAAAAGTATGGAAAACCTCCAAAAACATGGAGGTTAAAGATACCCTACTAAAGAATGAATGGGCCAATGAGGCAATTAGAGAAGAAATTTAAAAATATGTGGCAACAAATGAAAACAAAAATACAACAATCCAAACTCTTTGGGATGCAGCAAAGGCAGTCCTAAGAGGAAAGTATATTGCAATCCAGGCCTATTTCAAGAAACTAGAAAAAACACAAATATAGAATCTAATAGTGCACCTAAAGGAACTAGAAGCAGAGCAGCAAGAGCACCCCAAATCCAGCAAAAGAAGAGAAATAATAAAGATCAGGGCAGAAATAATATAGAATCCAAAAAAAAAACAGTTGAGCAGATCAATGAAACCAAGAGCTGGTTTTTTGAAAAAAAACAAACAAAACTGATAAACCTCTAGCCAGGATTCTCAAAAAGAAAAGAGAGAGGACCCAAATGGACAAAATCACAAATGAAAATGGATTTATTACAACCAATTCCTCAGAAATATAAGCAATCATCAGGGAATACTATGAAAAACTATATGCCAACAAACTGGACAACCTAGAAGAAATGGACAAATTCCTAAACACACCTGCACTACCAAAATTCAAACAGGAAGAGATAGAAAATCTGAACAGACCCATAACCAGTGAGGAAATCAAATCTATTATCAAAAATCTCCCAACTAATAAGAGCCCTGGGCCAAATGGCTTCCCTGGGGAATTCTACCAGACATTTAAAGCAGAGATAATACCCATTCTTCTCAAGCTATTCCAAAAAGGAGAGATAGAAGGAAAACTTCTGGACTCATTCTATGAAGCCAGCATCACTTTGGTTTCCAAACCAGACAGAGACCCAGCAAAAAAAAAAAAAAAAAGAGAACTACAGGCCAATATCCTTGATGAATACAGATGCAAAACTACTTAATAAGATACTAGCAAATCCAATTCAACAGCATATAAAAAGAATTATCCACCATGATCAAGTGGGATTCATTCCTGGGTTACAGGGCTGGTTCAATATTCACAAATCAATCAATGTGATACATCACATTAACAAAAGAAAACATGAAAACCATATGATCCTGTCATTAGATGGAGAAAAAGCATTTGACAAAATACAGCATCCTTTCATAATAACAATCCTCGGGAAAGTCGGGATAGAAGGAACTTACTTGAACACCATAAAAGCCATTTATGAAAAGCCCACAGCTAATATCATCCTCAATGGGGAAAAACTGAGAGCTTTCCCCCTGAGATCAGGAACATGACAGGGATGTCCACTCTCACCACTGTTGTTTAACATAGTTCTAGAAGTCCTAGCATCAGCAATCAGACAACAAAAGGAAATAAAAGGGATCAGAATTGGCAAAATAGAGGTCAAACATTCACTTTTTGCAGATGACATGATACTCTACATGGAAAACCTGACAGACTCCACTAGAAGCCTACTAGAACTGATCCAGGAATTCAGCAAAGTCACAGGGTACAAAATCAATGTACAGAAATCAGTTGCATTTTTATACTCCAATAATGAAGCAACAGAAAGAGAAATCAAGAAATTGGTCTCATTCACAATTGCACAAAAAAACCCATAAAAGACCTAGGAATAAACCTAACCAAAGATATAAAAGATCTGTATGATGAAAACTATAGAAAACTTACAAAAGAAATTGAAGAAGACACAAAAAAATGGAAAAAGATTCCATGCTCATGGATTGGAAGAATAAACATTGTGAAAATGTCATTATTACCCAAAGAGATCTACACATTCAATGCAATCCCAATCAAAATTGCACCAGCATTCTTTTGAAAGCCCTACTCCCTTTTTCTCTCTCAAAATAAATAAACAAACATTTAAGGGGGGAAAAATATTCTACCCAGCAAGATCATCATTAAGTATTGAGGAGAAGGGAACCTGGATGGCTCAGTCAGTTGAGTGTCCGAATTCAGCGCAGGTCATAATCTCATGGTTAATGTCCCCATGTTGGGCTCTGTGCTGACAACTCAGAATCTGGAGCCTGTTTTGGATTCTGTGTCTCCCCCTCTCTCTGCCCTTCTCCAACTCACAATCTGTCTGTCTCTCTCTCTCTCGCAAAAATAAAATAAACACACACACACACACACAGAATTGAAGAGAGATAAAGGATTTCACCACCATTAAACTGGCCTTATGTGAAATGTTAAAGAGAAATTTTTAATCAGAAAAGGCTATAAGAAGAAGAAAACTATGAAAGGAAAAATTTAACTGGTTAACAAATATACACAGGTATAGGTAGTATAGGTAGAAGGTCAACTATTTATAAAGCTAGTATAACGGTTAAAGAACAAAATTAAGAAAATCAATAATATCAACAAAAAGGGATACAAAAGTTAAAAGGTATAAAATATGATATCCTATACATAAAATATGAAAGGTGGGAGTAAAAATGTAGTGCTTTTAGGATGCCAAACTTAAGGAAAGCCTGTTAAGTGTCCAACTTTGGCTCAGGTCATGATCTCATGGTTCGTAAGTTCAAGCCCCATATTCAGCTTTGTGCTAACAGTGCAGAGCCGACTTCAGATTCTCTGTTTCCCTCTCTCTCTGCCCCTGCTCCCCTTGCTCTCCCTCTCTCTCTCAAAAATAAACAAACATTGAAAAAATTAGAATTTCAAACTGAGACCATCAACATAATATAGTATACACTGGATGTAATATGTGAAACTCATAGTAACTATAAGCCAAAAATGTATAATAGATATGAGATATGCAAAAAAATTAAAAGAAAGGAATCCAAGCACAACACTAAAGAAAGTCGTCAAATCACAAGGAAGAGAGCAAGAAGAAAGGAACAGAGAACTACAACAATCAGAAAGAAAGGTGTAAAATTGCAATAAGAACATGTTTATCAATAATTACTTTAAATGTAGGCACGCCTAGGTGACTCATTTGGTTAAGCGTCTAACATTGGCTCAGGACATGATCTCGTAGTTCATGAGTTTGAGCCCTGCATCAGACTCTTTGCTGTCAGCACAGAGCCCGCTTTGGATCCTCTGACCCCCTCTCTATACCCCTCCCTTGTGTACTCTCTTTCTCTCAAAAATAAACAAACATTTAAAATAATAATTAAATGTAAATGCTCCAATCAAGAGACATAAGGTGATTCAATAGATAAAAGATTAGAACTATCTATATGCTGCCTACAAGAAACTCACTTCAGAGCTAAAAACATACAAACTGAAAGTGAAGGGATGGAGAAATATATTCCATGCAAATGGAGGCAGAAACAAAAGGAGCTGGGAGAGCAATACTTCTATTAGACAAAATAGACTTTAAAACAAAGACCATAGCAACAGACAGAGAAGGGCATTACCTAATAATAAATGGATCAATCCAACAAGAGGATATAGCAATTGTAAATATCTATAGACCCAACATAGGAGCATCTAAATATATAAAGAAAATATTAACAGGCATAAAGGGGACATTGACAGTAATACCATAATAGTAGGGAACATTAACACTTCACTTACATCAATGAATGAAGAAACAGTGACTCTAAATGACACATTAGACCAGATGGACATAAAAAATATATATAGAATGTTCCATCCCCCAACAGCATAATACACATTTCTTTTATTTATTCACTTTTTAAATGTTTATTTTTGAGAAAGAGAGCATGAATGCACAAGCCTGAGCAGAAAGAGGGGAGGAAGGGAGAGAGGGAATCACAGAATCTGAAGCAGACTCCAGGCTCTGTGCTGACAGCTCAAACTCACAAACCATGAAATTATGACCTGAGCCAAAGTTGGAGGCTTAACCAACTGAGCCAGCCAGGCTCCTCAGAATACACATTCCTTTTAGATGCACATGGAGCTTTCTCAAGGATAGATTACATACTAGTGCACAAAAAAATTCTCAATAAATTTAAAGAAACTAAAATTATATCAAGCATCTTTTCTGATTACTACATGAAACTAGAAATCAATTACAATGATGACAACAAAACCCTGAAAAAAACCCACAAGCTCATGGAGGCTAAACAACATGCTAAACAACCAGTGGATCAATGAAGAAATCAAAAGAGAAAATAAAAAAATAACTAGAAACAATAGAAAATGGAAACACAATAGTTCAAAATAGCAACACCAATTTTAAGAAGGAAGTTTATAGTGATACAGGCCTACTCAAGAACGAAGAAACATCTCAAACAATGTAACTTTATATGTAAGGGAACTAGAAAAAGAAGGACAACTGGAAGCAAGGAAATAACAAAGACCAGAGTGTAAATAAATGAAATGGAGACTAAAAAATCAATTTAAAAAATCAATAAAACTAAGAGTTGGTTCTTTAGAAAGACGAACAAAATTGATAAACCTTTAGCTAAACTCATCAAGAAAAGAGAGAGGACTCAAAATCAGAAATGAAGGAGAAGTTCCAACCTATACTGCAAAGGAGTATAAGAAACTACCATGAAAAATTATATGCCAACAAATTGAATAACCTGGAATAGATAAATTCCTAGAAACATACAGTCTTATAAACTGAATCAGGAAGAAATAGAAAATCTAAACAGAGCCATTACCAGTAATAAAATGGAACCAGCGATCAACAAAATCCCAACAAACAGAAATCCAGGACCGGAAGGATTCCCAGGTGAATTCTACCAAGTTTTAGAACTTAATTTTTTAAGGGAACAATTAGTTTCATCATTGACAGCACCCCATAATCAATTAAATTAGTACTTATGCTTTGAGAGTATTCACAGATTAAATGGTAAAATGTCTGGGAGGAGAGGAGACAAGCTTGGGGTGTATTCATTAAATAAGATTTAGAAAAGAATTATTGATCTTTCATTGTATTATCTACTTTTACATTTTTTGGGGAGTTTTCCATAATAAAAGTCTAAAGATCTATTTCTGGAGTGAATTGTTATAAATATTAGGAAGGCAAAGTAGGATAAAATATTAGCTTCATATCAGGTCAGACTTGGCCAAGTTCAGGTCGTCTGATTTTGCTGCCAAATGAATTATGGGAAATCTTCCAGTGGTCAAAGCCTTCTGGATTTTGGAATTGCAGAGAAGGGACCTAAAACCCCACAGTGTGGAACAATACAGAAATTTGTTCAGACTAGTTAGTTCTCCTATTTGCAACTAGGTGTTGAGGGGTGGGAGACATACAAGAGGGAAGACATTTTTGCTTTTTATTTTCTACCTTTTTTGTGCAGTTTAAATTTTCATACTAAAGAGTTTACATTAAAAAATCTTAAAGACCTTTGTCATGTGACTACTGTTTGCCTGATTTTATTGACTATTTACTTGCAATATGCTGTGTACTTTTAAGAATTGAAAGTATTGTAAAGCATACAAGAATATGCATATGACCCATTGTACGCTTTGATCACAAATCTCTTAACAATATGTAAAACTGAAAGTACTATATAGTGCAGTATTAAATGCTTGAGTGTGTAATTTGTATATTCTTGTCATTTAATCCTATCCTGACTTTCACTATAGGATCCAGGTTTCCTTCCAGATGTAAGGTTTTACAACTAAATGACTTAAGTACTGAAAACAATTTTATCAGTAAAGAGTATTTTATTTTTTAATTGTGGTAAAATTTTTAAGCTTATAGTTCAGTAGAATTAAGTACATTAACGTTGTTGTGCAATCACCACCGCTATGCATCTCTAGAACTTCTTTCACCTTGCAAAACTGAAACTCCCATTAAACAGCAACTACCCATTTCCCTCTCTTCTTGGCCCCTGGAAACCACCAATTCTTTCTGCCTCCATAAATTTGACTCCTCTAGGTAACTCATGAATGAATCATATAGTACTTGTCCTTTTGTGAATGGTTTCTTTCACTTAGTATAACGCCTTCAAGGTTTAACCAGGTTGCAGCATGTATCAGAACTTCCTTGTAAGGCTGAATAATGTTTCACTGTATGTATATTCCACGTTTTCTTTCTGCATTAGTCTTCAGTGGATCCCAGTGTTGCTTCCACCTTGTGACTGTTATGAATGTGGGTATAGAAGTATCTATTCTATTCCCTGCTTTCAGTTGTTTTGCATATATACTCAGAAGTAGAATTGCTGAGTCATATGGTAATTATATTTTAAATGTTTTGAGGAACCACCATTCTGTTTTCCTTAGCAGTTGTACTATGGTACATTCCCACCAGCAGTACACAAGTTTTCTAGTTTCTCCACATCCTTGCCAACACTTGCTATTTTCTGTATTTTGATAATAGTTCTCTTAATGGGTGTGAGGTGGTAACTCATTGTGGTTTTGATTTGTATTTCCCTAATGATTAGTAATTTTGAGCATCTTTTCATGTGCTTATTGGCCACTTGCAGTTCTTTGGAGAATTATCTATTCAAGTCCTTTGCCTATTTTTTCATTGGAATGTTTGTTGTTGAATTGTAGGAGTTCTTTATGTATTCTAGATATTAACCCCTTATCAGATACATAGTTGGTAAATATTTTTTCTTCTCTCCATGGGTTGCCTTTTCACTCTGTTCATAGAGTCCTTTGATAAACAAAATTTTTAAATTTTGGTATAGTCCATCCAGTTTTGTTGTAGTGCTTTGGCACCATCTAAGAAATGATCACCAAATCCAATTTCATAAAGCGTTTCACATGTTTTCTGCTAAGAGTTTTATAATTTTAAGTCTTATGTTTAAATGTTGGTTCATTTTGAGCTAATTTTGTATATGGTATAGGGTAGAGTCCGACTTTCTTCTTCATGTAGATATCCAGTTTTCCCATGTCATCAGTTGAAGACTGTCCTCTCCTCCATTGAATGGTCTTGACAGCCTTGTTGAAAATCATTTGGCCATATATGCTAGAAGGGCACTTTAAGAGAACTTGAGCCTCACACTGAGAGCTGAATACCGTTAGAATATCTAGGAAGGGGTGAAGAGGGTGTTTATACGTAGGGGCACCTCAGCCAATGTTTGGAGATAGGTGGGAGAAAGCATGGTGGTTTCAGCATAACAAAGAGACTCGATTGTGAGAGAAGTTGGGTTGCTGAGCAGTGGAGAGTTTTAACCAAGTTTTAACCAAGGTGAGGTCAAGTGGTGGAGAGACTTAAATGGAAGGTTTGTGCCCAGGTGACTAATATGAAGCAGTATTTTAGATTAATGTGGCAATGAAGTGCATGGGGGTTGGGGGTGCATCTTTAAACCAAGGCTGATTGAGCAGGTGGTGGTTTTAAACAATGAACCACAGAATGAGAAGCCAGCAAAGCTATTCACATGGACTGTCCTATGAAAAATCCACGAGACAGGTTATTGATTTTTTTCACTTGTGTTTCATAACTAATTCACTTCATTCCTCTGTTTTAATTTCTTCCTCTATAATTTCTTATCAACTAGTTTTTTCCAGAATACATAAAGAAAAAGTTATGTTAATGCCATTATGAATTTCACATAATTGAGCACTTAATTTTATATGATACCGTCAAAGTTTCAAAGAGACTAATATTGTCATATTGTCTTAAGAGATTTATGATTAAAGCATATGATTTTATGTTTTATGTTTCATTGATTTTGTACCGGGGGATGACTTATAGTACAAATGTGACCATTTTTCACTTAAAAATAAAAGGTTGCAGGATGTGAGGAAATCTTTTACTCTCAGTTGTTGTTTATAAGGAACTGATAAGGAACGGATTCTTGATGTGAATGTCTATTTTGACGTGTTGCTCTTCTAGCTTTGCCACATGCTGTATTAAGACAGGCATGATGAATTACCTAAGAGCTCTTACCTCAGAGTTTTAGGTTTCTACTTACCATTGGGTGTTTTTCAGCTATCCATATTAAAAAGGAAGTGTGGGACTCAACAAGTTAGTCTAATTGTGAAAACTTTCGTGATATTCAGTCTCCTCGTTCTCACTGTATTTTTATCAGTAGATTATGTGTTTGGAGGAGAGAATTACCTTATACATAGAGAAAAATTTTATGTGTCACTTTTTAAAGGTTACAGTCTCCTTCCTCCCTTGAGGACTCAAGGCCAGAGGATTTAATGAAAGATTCTCACGCTATAAACTGCAAGAAAGTAAGTATGGTAAGTGTTAATATTCATGAAATAAGTGGATGAAATTTGTTCATTCTTAATTATTTCTTTTGAGAAAAGATACCGTCCTGTAAAAATAAACTCTTTCCACAGATTTTAAGAGGCAACATACAATAGTGGTAGACAGCAAAGTTACTGGACATGTACTCTCTGGATCCAAGCTGTGACTCAGACACCTGGGCAACCACAGGCTTGTTTAAACTCTGGGCCTCAATTCCCTCATCTGCTAAGTAGAGATAATAATAGCATCAAACTCTTGATTTAATATAAAAACAAAAACTTAACAGTGCCTGGTAAACATGTGGTCACTATATGGTAGCCATTGTTATTATTTAATGGGTTCTAATTCAGTGGGTTAAATGTATTCCTTATGGTGTAGAAAAAAATTGACTATAAGCTACAAGTATTACATACTATTTAATTCAATTTAACAAACACTAGCTATTTGAAATGCATTGTTACTTTTATAAAATTGGTTAATCATAGTGCTGAATAGCTGGTGAAGCCATCTACAGTATAATTCTAATGCACCCAGACCACAAAAAGGTCTAAAGTAGGCCTATAAAACCAAGTGGTATAAAAATATAATAGAAAAGAGAAATCTGACCAGGGACAGAAAGGAAATTGAAAAAGTCTTTTTATACACATGTCCTAAGTCTTTTGGTCTCATCCTTAAGTTTTACTCCTACATTTAGCATGTTTATTAGGTACCCATTTTGTGCCAGACCGTAGGCTAGAAGCAGGGAGTTACAGCGTTCCAACAGTCTCCACGTAATGTGCATTATATAGACATTTCATAGATCAAATTCATCAACGTAGTAAAACAGTGTAGGTAAAGTATTTTTTTTCCACCGAGCATTACTGCATTTATGGAGTGTTCCAAATAAGGTTTAAGGGACAATACATTGCTTAAGGTATTTACATAGATGCTAAAATTGTAAAAGTAACAAGAAAATGATCAATCTAAAACCCAAGGCAGTGGTTACTTTAGCAGAATAGAAAAGGAGAGGTGATCCGAGGGCAATTGCCAGGCTAATAAGTTGTCAGTGGTATTATATTGGTCAATGATGTATGTTGATGAGCTACATTAAATATTAAATTGTGGGACACCTGGGTGGCTCAGTTGGTTGGGCGTCTGACTTCGGGTCAGGTCATGATCTCATGATTTGCGAGTTCGAGCCCCACGTCAGGCTCTGTGCTGACAGCTCAAAGCCTGGATCCCACTTCAGAGTCTGTCTTCCTCTCTCTGCTCACTCACTTTCTCTCCCCCCAAAAAAGTAAAAAACATTTTAAAAAATACATTCAATTGTTTGGCTTTTGACTGTGCAACAACATGATAACTTGTTGGTAAAAGCGTCTAGTTTAATCCATTTCCCACTCCAAAGCACTATTTCCCATTGTAGTTTCATGTGAGATACAGTTTTATGACCATTTTCTTAAAAAAAAAACAACTTTTCCTTCTTAATCCGAAACTTGTCCTCATAGTATGTACATTCAGTTATGGTTATAAAGAATTTGGACTTTGGAGTCAAGTGGATGGGTTAGAACGATGGCCCCGACACTTTGCGCTAGCTTTAGCCCTCAGATTGCTGACCTCACTCACCAACATTGGAGACATGACAGGAGAGGCGGTCTGCGGAGGCTCGGTAATAGCAGGCTGTCGTACTGATGATGGCAGTGATGGCGCTGCCAACCGGCCCACGTCTGACCCTTGCTAAGAGGTCTTCATTTCATTCAAGTGGGAACCTTACTATTTATTATCCTGTCTTTTCAGATGTCAAATAAGGAGTTGATTCCAGAAAATGCTTCTGAAATAAGGGAGCCAGAGGCTACAAGGCATAACCAGAATGCTGTTCCTCCCCATAGTCACGAGCCACTTCTTGGTAGGTTTTCTTTGGCAACTGCTCACCATCTTAGTTTTCCTAACACTTTCTTAGTCATTATGTTTTCAAACCTAGGAGATTTCTAGAGAAGCAAATAGTTAAAACTGAGATTTTAAGACTAAGATTTTTTCCTTCCAAATCCTAAATACAATAAGTCATACTCTTGGCTTTAAGGTGTATGCTACCTAATGCACCTGTCATTGCAAAATCAGTTATCAACTGAATCAGTAATAGGTATTTTTAACACACACCATTCGAATAAAACTAAAGTACTTATATCTAGGGGGGAAATGTCCATTGCCGAGAATAAGAACTTTTAAATGATACCAATCACAAAGTGGTTTAAGATGTAATTATTCATTTTAACCATGTTTATGCAGACTCAGGTCAAATAAACAGTTTATACCATACATAACTAACATTGATCTACTAAAAACGTATGTTAAAGAGAGTCAAAGAACTTGAAAGAAACTGGACTTCAGCTTCACACAGAGCCACATATTAATCATCTCAAATTCTATTGTACTTTGAAAGATTTCTAGAAAACTTTGGCTAATCTGTAGTTGTATGTTAACCTATAATTTCTAGAACCTTTTCCTTATATCTAACTTAAGTCATTTCTGTGGTTTCTTATGTCCTTTTTTAAATAAAAAATCTGGGCATTTCCCTTTTTATAATATTTTCAGATTTTTGGAAGAAGATGCTTTTGTATCCATCTTCTTATTCTGATTAAACGAATACAGTATTTTCACAAGGCAGATTAAAGTTAAATCTATCCTTCCAGGCTCTACACAGACACATGCATAAGTGCTGGCCCCTAGCTTCCAACTGTCTTTACTATGGTCATTTTCTATAGAAAACTCATAGACTAGCTCACTTATGTGCATCAAGTGAATTATGTGCAATTTCTGGGACAGCACATTGTTATAAAAATAAGCGACCCATTTAAAAATATATCAGCCTTCTGCAGTTTAAGACATAGGCATTGCCTCAAAATTACATTGTATAGTATTCTAGCCTTTTTAGCTTTTAATTCAAGTTAACATTGTTCTATTAGCTTCAGGTGTACAGTCTAGTGACTCAACACGTCCATACAACACCTGTGCTCATCACAATACGTGCCTTCCTTAATCCCCGTCACCGATTTCACCCATCCCTTACCCACTTCCCCTCAGGTAACCACCTATTTGTTCTCTATAGTTAAGAATCTGTTTCTTGATTATCTCTTTTTGCTTGCTTTGTCATTTTTAATGATATTCATCTTTTAACCTCTAAATGTACTTACATGAATCTGTATTTTAATTTGATAGGCGAAGGTGCCCAGCTGGATTTTGATGCGCTGTGTGACAATGACGACACTGCCATGGCTGCCTTCATGAATTACTTTGAAGCAGAAGGGGGCCTGGGAGACCCTGGGGACTTTAGTGATATCCACTGGACACTCTAGCATTTGATTTTTTAACTCTAAAAATTAGGAATGTGATAAAGCATTTCATTTACAAAAAAAACCTGAATAATCATCTACTCTGTATTGATACTGCTCTTATCTTTTCTTCCTATTAATGGTCTACCAATTTTTATAGATTTGCACTTTTCACAGCAGTATGGGGAAATGTGAAGTTTCCCTTCACAAAGAATGGCGCAGCGTTTCCCTAGACCCCTTGACTCCATGAAATGGCCTAAAACTCACTCATTGCTGTATTTTTGCTAAAATATTTCTAACCAAGAATATCACATATATCTTGTTTTGGTTTTGTTTTTATTTTTTTTGATGCAACTTTTAAGTTTGAGGAATTTAATATATTGTGTCTAAGATTCATTTATAGTTGATTTATAATAGCAGATTTATGTAAATTGGAACATCTCCATTTCTTGTATATTTTCTTAGTTGAGAATAGGGCTTAAACATTTTAAGAAAACTGAGCACTTGAACATTTAAGAGGTGATATCATTGGTAGTCATACTTGTAATGAATATGGTATTCAGTCGTTGTAGACTTGGATACAGGATAGTTATGCTTACTTAGTTAAGCACTTGCAATAGACATTAAGTGAGATGGTTTATTTAAAACTCAGGGGGAAAAAAGCTGGGAGAGTTTCAACTTTGCTTATAGAAGACCTTAGACCTACATCTTGGTAATTAACCTTTGCATGTAAGAATTACTGTTAATATAACCAATCAAGATTTTCATTACATATAAAACCAGTTTTTGATGCAGAAAAGGTGCTTAGTGAGGGATTAACCATGGAGGGAAAAACAAGCCCAGGCAGGATAAGTGTCTTGTGTCAAGTCGCAATTAAATTCATATTTTTGAAATGTTTAATGAGTGTAAAACCAGTTTCTTTATATACATTCGGGAAAGCACTGGTCTTGCTGGTTAAATGATCAGTTAACTGACCCAGGGACTAGTTGTGGTCTTCCAGATTAGGCAATTACAGTTACTGTTGCTTATACCCAAAGGTAGTTACATAAACTCTAGGTATTATTTTGAAACTATGAGGTAATGAGAAAGAATTTAAAAACCAGTTTTTAGCTGTAATTGCAAATTTGGATATCATTTTTTTTTAAATTAGTAACTGAGAGGTGGCTTAAACTGAGTACAGGAATAATATATGTATATTTACCTTTTTGAAGATAATACGTTCATTATACCTTATATTTTAATTGCTCTTTCTAGTTTACCAAGTATGTTTCCATACATTTTCTTTGGTGCCCCACAGATTCATGTAAGGTAGGTTAGGAAACCAGTGGAGAAGCCTGAGGCTGATGTAGGGGAGCCAATGCCGTCCTCTCCCTCTAGGTGGTGCTATACCTTCCAGCAGACCTTCCTGAGAGCCTCTCGCCAAAACAAAGCATTTTTCTGACCTTGTGTATTTCTTTAGGTTGTACGTAATAGGTTAGGACTTTTGTCAGACATGTTAACCGCAAAAACACCAACAGGCAAAAGGCCAAAGCACGTGTTCCCTTCAAGCGGGACAGCTGCAGCAGCTACATGGGCAGGGGTGTATCGCCATGTGTGTTTAGCAATACTGGAAGGCCAGCTCCACTCCTGGTTATGGAACTTGAGATCAGGTTTAGAATAAGCCAAAGAAATCCTACGAGATGTGGGAGATTGGTTTGCAGCAGCCTAAGCATGATGGTTACATCTGAAGAAGCAAGAACGAGCTGCTGTTCTTTAAGTCAGAGGCCTTACCAACATAACATTTTAGGGGACTAAACCGTTGCAGGTTGGGCATGGCCTCCATAGCGGAATTCAGCCAGTGAGAACCAGATGGGTCCCTGAGGCTGGATGGCCTTGAAAGTGGAGGGACTTTATGACGCTCGGATCTGAAAGGCCGAGTTTCTAGAGGCAGGTCATTGCTGCCTGGCATAGTAGCAGTTTTTTCTCTGCAAGAGGAAGGGTTATTCCATAGAACAGTCAGCAGATAGCCAATAGAATGCTTGATCCTTTAATAACCCACTCTTAGTTTTTTTCTGTAGGTCTTGTCCTGGGATCTAGAATCCAGTCCACACAGCATATGACAACGGTAGCTCTCCCAAGATTAATATTTTCTCCAAAGTCTGTTGCATTTATGTTGAATTGTTGTTAGGAATGATATTTTTATGGTGTGCCCTATAACTGCTTTTTCCTACGCTTTTCCTAATTTCCTGCATCTATAATTTCAAACATCTATATTGATGAACCATAGAAAGAGTACTCTGATTTTTTTCTCTAAGTCCAAGAATTACCTACAATAATGGAGTGGAGTGGAGCAAGAGTCTAGAACTGGAGGAGCCTTCTTGCAGCTGTGTGACCTCACATAAGCCCTTTAAATACTCTGTACCTCAGACTCCTAATCTGTAACAACAGGCTTGATCTCTCCGTCTACCTCCAGTTCTGATTCTGTGATGCTAATCCACAGGCCTTGAGCATTTGCTTCAGACTCTAGAAGCATGCAGTCCAGTATGATAGACGCAGGCCATGTGTGGCTGTTGAGCACTTGAAATGTAGCTACTGCAAATTGAGATAGGCTGTAAATGTAAAAACCCATACCAGACTTCATGCACTTAGTATAAAAAAAAAAAGGAGTACAAAGTATCACATTGACAGTTTTATAACGGGGTGCCTGGCTGAATGAATCAGCGGAGCATGTGACTCTTGATCTCGGGGTTGAGTTCAAGACCCACGTTGGATGTAGAACTTACTAAAAATAAATAAAAATTTAAAAATAATATATAAAGGGGCACCTGGGTGACTCAGCCAGTTAAGCATCTGACTCTTGATTTTGGCTCAGGTCATGGTCTCATGGTTTAGGAGTTCGAGTCCCACGTAGGGCTCTGCACTGACAGCGTGCTTGAGATCCTCTTTCTACCCCTCCCCTGCTTGGGCTCTCTCAAACATAAAACCTAAAAAACATCTTTTAAAAAGCAGTTTTATATTGATCACTTAGACACGTATTTTGGATATACTGAATTATATAAAACATTAACATTTTACTTTTTACTTTTTTTGTCGCTACTAGAAAGTCTTAAATTACACATATGGCATACACTATATTTCTTTTGGACAGTACTACTCTAAAACATTTTATTAAATCGTTATTGAAGTAAAACGAAGGTTATGCCATAACTATGATATTTACGTCTAAATGCTATGCTTTAAAGAGCAATTGTTTCTTGATCCTTAATTTAGTACAATCAAATAACTAAACCTCTATCCATGTATCAAATTTAAAATATTTTTGAAATCAGTAAACCTGAAAATGTTATCAGATATTTTATTAGATGATAGCCTGAAATCAAATACTCAGGATGTAGTTGACACCCCATGGTAGTGACTAAATTTGAAAATCCATTGATAAATTGAAAGGAAAATAGAGAGGCTTTTGGTAAATAAGTGGGATTAAGGTATTTCATTACAGTCTATTAATGGGAAAGGACTATATTTATTAGTCATTGCCTTGAGGAATTTCTGTAGAGTCTGGGCACAGTAAATTAAATAACCACTACCTAGTTATTGGACCATGTTTAGTAGGGTTATTTCAGCTCCTGCTCTAAAGAGGTATCTACCACTCAGGTAGGTCATTGTTTGGCTCTGGAATTGGAAATTCAGATTTACCAAGCACAGTTATGGGCAAGGCAGGGAAGCCATAATGGAAAACTGCCAAGTGGCCACTAGGTGTCACTTTTCCATTTCTATAGTGCTTAGTTTTCATTAATTTTTCAAGTTACATGGGGCCTAGGAGAGGCATGTATGACTTGTGTTTAGATTAGGACTGTGTCTCTAGTGTGGGCTGTTTTATGAGAAATGCTTTTTAAGAGACATCTGGGAAGATGCTTCCCATATGAGAACGTTGGTTTAAGGAGCTTTCCAGATGTGGCTCCAGTAAAAGTTGACTTTAGACTTCAGTCTAACCTGGAATATGCTTTCTGAATTCACTTGAGTGTATATGAAATATGTATCACTGCTTCTACATCCCTGTGCTTAGCTTTGTCATTTACACAAGTTTTAGCTCTTTTCCAGTTTACTTGCCTTTGTCTATATATTAGTATTTTTAAAATTTTGTGGTAAGTAATGAAAGGAGTGAAATTAAACTATATTTTTTAATAATTACTAGTTTGAAGTTATTTTTAACTTAATATATTAGACCTCTTCCAAAAAAGGTATATCCTTAAGTACTTTCTGAAGTGGAAACATAGGGGCACCTGGGGTAGCTCAGTCAGTTGAGCATCCGACTCTTGATTTTGGCTCAAGTCGTGATTCCAGCGTCGTGAGATCAAGCCCCGCGTCAGGCTCTGTGCTGAGCGTGGAGCCTGCTTGGGATTGTCCTCTCTCCCCCTCTGCCCGACTGCCCTGCTTGTATTCTCTCTCTTCTCCTCTCTCTCTCGCTCATACACACACGTGCGCGCGCGCACACACACACACACACACACACACACACACACACAAATTAAAAAATAAATAAAATGGAAACAGACAAGAAAATCCATTCTTCTCAAGCCACTGGTCAGAGAGGTATATTGAACTACGTTACCTTCAGTATATATTTGTACGTGTTCCTGAAGGCAGGCGAATGGCTGTAACCACCTTCTTCCCCATAATGGCGCTCAGAAGCTCCCAGCACATGTTGTTTTTCTACCTGGCAATCTCAATGGAAAGAGAACTTCTCTATTTCCTAGTAACTCAGACAAGAATGGCCATTGCTTAGGCCTTTGGATCAACTTGGTTCACATAGATTTTCTTGTGGTCACCAGGCTGGAATATACAGATTAGCCAGGTATTAGTTACATGCCCAAACTTGGATTTAAAGGCACCCTCGAAAGGGAAGTGATGTCAAAAACAGTCTGCTGCCTAACGGTCTAGGGCCAATGGAAAGAATTGAAACATACGCAGAAAGAATAATGGAAAACTTGTAGTTTATCGTAGTTGATGATTTCTGAGAATTGTAGGTTTAGCTATGTGAGTGTGGAGTCTTATTTTGGGATTTTTTGGGAGGTGGATGAGAGGGTAGTCAGGAGTAGCAAATTGTGTGATATGTTTTTAACATTGGTCACCTTTTTTGTTTAACACCCAGACACTGGTTGTTTTGGAGAACCCTGCCTATTGCTCAAGAGTGTGGTTAGGGATCCATAAAGAGTTGTCTTAAGTTCTTGTCCAGCTGTGAGATTTCCACTGAAAATGCTTAGGATGCATTTTCTTAGTCCTACTTCTTAAGCTCACATTTAGGTAGTGTTTTCCATATTTATTCCTGTCCAGGAGGAAATCAGTCCCATTTACCCTGGGAGTAAATATATTATGGTGGTTGGTTGGTCCCCCCCCCCCAAAATACAACACTAAAATGAGAAGCCTAGATTATAGAAGCATAACTTAATAGAACTCTTTAAAATATCTCATTTACTCCAGCTCAAAATGGTGATAGAGGAAAATCTTGAATTCGCCTCCTCTCATGGACAGACCAAGTCTACAGTGCAGGAGAGGAGACAGTGAAACAAACCTCTCAGAGTCCTTGACACTGTTGTGCCCTGCCCCATCCTGCCACAGTCATGGTCTGCCTGAGCCCAGGAGGGAATTGACTATGGGCTCAGCTGGGCTGCTGGCCCTGACTGTGCTCTGCCTACTGCGGATCCCTGGGGCTGGCCTACGGCTTGTGAGCCTGCTGCGTCCCTCCGCGCAGGTCCCTGGCCTAATATGACTAAATGTCCAACCACCTGCACCACAGTACCAGACTGATGCCATCTGGCCATTGAGCGGTTTGAAGATCTGCTGGGCACTCCCGAGAGCCCTGATCTTCTCTTACCCTGTGCCATGTATGCATTTATCTGCACCATTACGTCCACCAAGAGCCCATTTTGTTCTGCGAATCTATGTGCAAGTAAGCCCAGAGGGCTGCGGGCCCATCTTCAGCAAGTACCGCCTCTTGTGGTCTGAGGGCCAAGCCTGCAAGGAGCTGCCATTTATGACCTGTGTATGTGCATTTTTCACAAGGCCGTCATCGCTGTGGACAGGGTGAATTTTCCTATGGATCCTAGAAATGGAAACTGTAGAGGGGCAAGCAGTGAATGCTGAAAATGTACCCTATTGGGTTACATGGAACATCAAGTTTCAAAACAATTATGTCATTCAGGCTAAATTTAAGAGAGACCAAATGCCATGGTGTGACTACAGTAGTTGAGGTGAAGGAGATTATAAAGACTTCTCTAGTAAACATTCCAAGCATGCCATTAACCTTCACACCAATTCTGGCTGCTTATGTCATTAATATTAATAGGCATTATGTCAATATGGCTTATTATGGTAAATGATGCTCCCAGATTAGTCTTGGTGAAAAGTTCTGTTGCTGAGAAATGGAAAGGTCACCCTGGTAAAAAAGTTAAGCGCTAGGACATGAAGCTCTGTCATCCTGGACTAAGAGTGATTTTAGCCATAGTAACTCCACTCAGAGTCAGACCTCTGGCAGGAACTCTAGTTCCCTGTAAGCATGCAACTAAATCCTGAAATGCAAGGACATCAGTCAACTTCACGTAAAGACTTGCATTGCTGGACTAGCAAAGGAAAACTGCATGGTTGAATGTGATAGCCTGCTATTTACCACATATATCACATAGTAATGGTTATTACCTCTATTTTCTGTTTTCTCCTTTTCTCTTTTCTCCTTCCCCTTTTCATGGTCTGAGTGCAGATCCTTAAATATATTATTTATAAATTTATAACTAAATTGTGAAAAGTTAAAGGGGAGAATCTTAGGAGCAGTGAGACAAACACCTTGTTACATACAAGGAAGGCCCCATAGTACTACCACCAGGTTCTTCAGTAGAAACTTTGCCGGCCACAAGGAAGTGGCACCATGTATTCAGAATGTGGAAAGAAAACTAATTCTGCGAAGCAAGAATCCTCTGTCCAGGAAGCATACCATCCAGAATAGAGGAGAGATCAATAGCTTCCCAAATAACAGTTAAAGGAATCCATCATGCTAAACCAGGCTTAGAAGAAACGTTCAAGGGGACTCTGAGTGGAAAGGAAAGACCACAAGCAAGAGTAAGAAAAGTAGGAAGAACCAAAGCCATAAAATTAAGTCTATCTATAAAAGTCAGTCAAGGATGAAAAGATGCTCAACATCACTCATCATCAGGGAAATACAAATCAAAATCACAATGAGATACTACTACCTCTCACCTGTCAAAACAGCTAACGTTAACAACACAAGAAACAACAGGTGTTGGCAAGGATGTGGAGAGAGAGGAACCCTCTTGCACTGTTGGTGGGAATGCAAATGGTGCAGCCACTCTGGAGAACAGTATAGAGGTTCCTCGAGAAACTGAAAATAAGGGGCTCCTGAGTGGCTCAGTCGATTGAGCGTCTGTCTGACTTCAGCTCAGGTCTTGATCTCGCCGTTCGTGGGTTTGAGCCCCATGTCAGTCTCTGTGCAGACCACTAGCTCAGAGCCTGGAGCCTGCTTCAGATTCTGTGTCTCTTTCTCTCTCTGCCCCTCCCCTGTTCACATTCTGTCTCTCAAAAATAAATAAATGTAAAAAAAAAAAAACTAAAAAATAGGACTACCCTCTATCCAGCAATTGCACTATTAGGTATTTTCTCAAACGACACAAAAATACAGATTCAAAGGGGCACCTGTATCCCAATGTTTATAGCAGCATTATCAACAATAGCCAAACTATGGAAAGCCCAAATGTTCATTGACTGGTGAATAAAGAATATGTGATATATACAATCAATGGAATATAACTCGGCCATCAAAAAGAATGAAATCTTGCCATTTGCCATGACGTGGGTGGAACTAGAACGTATTATGCTAAGCAAAATAAGTCAATCATAAAAAGACAAATACCATATTATTTCACTCATATGTGGGATTTAAGAGACAAAACAGATGAGCGTATGGGAAGGGGGTAGGACAAGAAGAGAGGTAAACAAACCATAAGAGACTCTTAATAGCAGAGAACAAGCTGTGGGTTGATGGAGAGATGTGGGTGGGAGATGGGCCAGATGGGTGACGGGTTCTAAGGAGGACACATGTCATGATGAGCACTGGCTGTCATACGTACGTGATGAATCACTGAACTCTACTACCGAGACCAATATTGCACTATATGTTAACTAATACTTAAATTTAAATAAAAAGGGAATATTTTTTAAATAAAAAATAAATAAAAATCAGTCACAGAGGGGCGCCTGGGTGGCTCAGTCAGTTAAGCAGCTGACTTTGGCCCACGTCATGATCTCATAGTTCGTGAGTTCAAACCCTGCATCAGGCTCTGTGCTGACAGCTCAGAGCCTGGAGTGTGCTTCGGATTCTGTGTGTGTCTCTCTACTCCTCCCCCACTCCTGCTCTGTCATTCTCTCTCAAAATTAAATAAACATTAAGAAAGAAATTTTTAAATAGGTCACATGGTTCACAAAATAGAATGATGTAAAGTATGATATCATGTACATAAAATGTGGCAGGAATAGTAAAAATTTAGTACTTTTAGAATGGGTTCAAATTTAAACAGTCATCAACTTAATATAGACTGTTATGTGCATAAGATATTATATATAAATCCAATGGTAACCGCAAATCAAAAACTGGTAATCAGATATGCAAAAAATAATGAGAAAGGAATTCAAGCATATCACTAAAGAAGCCAGCAAACCACAAAAGAGAACAAGAGAAGAATAGAGAACCACAAAACAAGCATCAAACAAGTAACAAAATGGCAGTAAGTACATACTTTTAATAATTACTTTGAATATAAATGGACTGAATATACTAATCAAAAGACAGCAGAATACAGATTAGTTAAAAAAAAAAAAACAAAAAAACCTGTCTATATGCCGCCTACAAGAGACTCATTTCAGACCTAAAGACACATGTAGAATCAAGGGAAGGAGTAGGGAGCACTTGCCACGCATATAGAAGTGAAAACAAAGGTGGAGTAACAATACTTATACTGGACAAAACGGACTTTCAAACAAAGACTAGTGACAAAGAAGGACACTACCTAACAATAAAGGAAATAGTCTACCCAAGAAGATATAACATTGTAAATATTCATGCATCTAACATGTGAACACCAAAATACATAAAGTAAAATACATGTACACAAAATACATTTGTATATTTACATATACAAATACATACATTTATGTATTTACATATA
This sequence comes from Helogale parvula, assembly GCA_004023845.1. NCBI lineage: Eukaryota > Metazoa > Chordata > Mammalia > Carnivora > Herpestidae > Helogale > Helogale parvula. Next base: position 20,261 of record PJEM01005184.1, on the reverse strand, counting down.
AAAATACATAAACTTAAGAGAAATCATTGATACTAATACAATTAATAGTAGAGGACTTAAGCACCTCATTCACATCAATGGATAAATCAACCAAACATTAAATCAATAAGGAAACAATGGCTTTGAATGACATATTGGGCCAGATGAATCTAGCAAATATATCCAGAACACTCTAAAATACATATTCTTTTCAAGTGAACATGGAAGTTTCTCCTAGTTAGATCACACGTAGGCCACAAAACAAGTCACAGCTCATTGGAAAAGACGGAAGTTGTACCATGCATCTCTTCCTAGTGACCACAATGCTATGAAACTAGGAATTAACCACAGGAAAAGTCTGGAAAGAACCGAAATATATGGAGTTAAATAACATGTTACTAAACAATAAGTGGGTCAACCAAGAAATCAAAGTGGAAATTAAAAAAAATACATGGAGACAAATGCAAATGAAAACACAATGATCCAGAATCTTTGGAATGCAACAATAGTTGCTCTAAAAGAAGATTTTAAAGCAATACAGGGCTACCTCAAGGTGCTAGAAAAATCTCAAAGAACCTAACCTTATACCCAAAGGAGCTAGGGAAAAAAATAACAAACAAAACCCCAAACCAGTAGAAGAAAGGAAATAATAAAGGGTAGAGCAGAAATAAAATAGAAACAAACAGAACAGATCGACAACACCAGAAGCTGGTTTTTTGAAAAGATCAACAAAATTAGCCAGACTGATCAAAAAGAGAGAAAGAGAGAGAGACTCTAATAAACAAAACCAGAAATGAAAAAAAAAACCATAGAAATAGAAAGGATTATAAGAGAATATGATAAAAATTACATGCCAAAAAAATTGGATAACCTAGAAGAAATAGATAAATTCCTAGAAACATATGTCAAAAAACCAAATCAGGAAGAAATAGAACATTTGAACAGACTAATTACCAGCAAAGAAATTGGATAACTAATCAAAAATCTCCCATTAAACAAAAGTTCAGAACCAGATAGCTTCACAGGTCAATTCTAGCAAACATTTAAAGAAGAGTTAATACCTATTCTTCTCAAACTACTCTAAAAAATAGAAGAGGAAGGAAAGTCTCCAAATTCATTCTATGAGGCCAGCATTACCCTGATACCAAAACCAGATAAAGACACTACTAAATAAATAAATAAATAAGTAAATAAATAAAAGAGTAGACTCCAAGCCTATGTCTCTGATATACAAATGTAAAAATCTTCAGCAAAGGGCTGCCTGGGTGGCTCAGTTGGCTAAGTGACTGATTCTTGATTTTGGCTAGTGTCATGATCTCATGGTTTATGAGTTTGAGCCCCACATCAGGCTTTGAGCTGACAGCATGCAGAGCCTGCTTGGAATTCTGC
>PJEM01005184.1:0-18793 GCA_004023845.1 Helogale parvula | reverse complement strand
TTTACAAATCAATCAACGTGATACATCACATCAACAAGAGAAAGAATAAAAACCATGTGATTATTTTAATAGATGCAAAAGAAAAAAAATCCTTTGACAAAGTGCAATATCCATTTGTGATAAAAACCCTTAGAGGGAACATAACCTCAACATGATAAAAGCCGTATGTGAAAAACATATAGCTAACATCATAGTGAAAAACTGAGAACTTTTCCCCTAAGAAGGGGAACGAGATAAGGATGTCCACTCTCACCACTTTTATGCACATAGTACTGGAAGTCCTAGCCACAGCCATCACACAAGATAAAGGAATAAATGTCATCCAAACTGATAAGGAAAAAGTAAAATTGTCAGTTTGCAGATGATGTGATACTATATGGAAAGAATCCTAAAGTTTCCATTAAGAAAATAGTAGAACAGACACATGAACAGATAAATGAAGTCAGTCAAGTTGCGGGACACAAAATCAATGCACAGAAATCTGTTGCATTTCTGTACACTAATAATAAACTAGCAGAAAGACAAATTAAGAAAACAAGCCCAATTACAATTGCACCCTCTCCCTCTCCCTCTCATGTGCACTCTCTCTCTCTCTCTCTCTCTCTCTCTCTCTCTCTCTCTCTCTTCCCTCCCTCTAAAAATAAATACAGAAATAAATGTTTAAAAGTCTTTCTAAAAAATAACGGGATCCTTATCAGAATTCCAATGGCATTTTTCACAGGAATAGAGGAAGCAATCCTAAAATCTATATGGAACCACAAAAGACCTTAACTAGCCAGAGCAATATGGAGTAAGAAGAGCAAAGTTGGGCGCATCATGCTTGCCAACTTCAAATTATATTACAAAACTACATAATCAAATAGTGAGGTACTGGCCTAAAAAAAGACTCATAAATCAACAGAACAGAAAACCCAGGCATAAATTCATGGATATATAGTCAATTAAGTCACAACAAAAGAGCCAAGAATATACAATGAGGAAAGGGCAGGCTCTTCAATATCTGGTATTAGAAAAACTGGACGACCACACGCAAAAGAGTGGAATTGGAGCCCATCTTACACTAACTCACAAAAATCAATTTGAAATAGTTTACAAATTTGAGTCTAATAAACCTCATTCTGAAAAGCTTCTTCACAGCAAGGAAACCACCAACAAAGCCCATTAAATGGGAGAAAATATTTGCAAATCACATATCTGATAAGGGATTAATATCCAAAGTATATGAAGAGCACAGACAACTTAATAGCAAACAATAAAATCACAAACAATCCAATAAAAAATGGGCACAATATCTGAATAGACATTTTCCCAAAGACATACAGGTGGCCAACACATACATTAGAAAGTACTCAATATCACTAATCATCAGGAAATACAAATCAAAACCACAGTAAGACACCACCTCACACTAGTCAGAATGACAAATATCAAGGTGTGAGAAAAGGGAACCTTGTGTACTATTGGTCAGAATGTTAACTGATACAGCCTCTGTGGAAAACAGCATGAAGGTTCCTCAGACAATTAAAAATAGATACAGTAGGGGCACCTGGGTGGCTCAGTCTGGTAAGCCTCCAACTTCAGCTCAGGTCATGATCTCCCAGTTCATGAGTTCAAGCCCTGCATCAGGCTCTGTGTTGACAGCTCAGAGTCTGGAGCCTGCTTCAGATTCTGTCTCCCTCTCTCTCTGTCCCTCATCTGCTTGTGCTCTCTCTGTCTCTCTCTCTCTCTCTCTCTGTCTCTCTCCCTCTCTCTCAAAAATAAGTAAACTAATCAATGTGATAGGAGTCCATTTATTTAAAGAAAAAAAAAAGATAGATATAGTAATTCCACTGCTAGGTATTTACCCAGTAGAAATGAAAACACTAATTCAAAAAGACACAGGCACCTCTATGTTTACTGCAGCATTATTTACAATAGACAAGACGTGGAAGCAACCATGTGTTCATCCATAGATGAATGGATAAAGATAACGTGATATATATACAAGATAGGATAGGATAGTATTTGGCTATGAAAAAGAATGAATTCTTGTCATTCATGACAACGTAGATGGACCTAGAGGGCATGATACTAACTGAAGTAAGTTGAAGAAAGAAATATACACTATGATTTAACTTACATGTGGAATTAAAAAAAAAAAAAGAACAAAACAAATAGACTCACAAATACAGAGAACAAATTAGTGATGGTCAAAGGGGACAGGGATTAAGGATGGGTGAAATAGGTGAAGGGGATAAAGAGGCACAGATTTCCAGTTATATAAGTCAAAATTTGGGGGAAGAGTTAAGATGGCGCAGGAGTAAGGGGACGCTGGGCTACCCTTGTCCCTCAAACACTGTTGGGTGTTTGGAGCACCCAGGTGATTGATCTGAAGACTGGCAGAAGGATCTCCACTGGTAGAGGAAGATGTGTGGTGAGTTGCATGGAAGTGAATGGGGGAAAGGAAAAAAAGGCCATGCCACAGAGAGAGGAAGGAACACTTTTAACAGAGATACAAAAGGGAGAGAAAGAGGGAGGGTTGAGAGAGCACGGCATCAAGTTCACACAAGAGGAAAACCTCTCTGGACCATGAACTGGGAGGCAAGACGTACTGAGCACCACAGGTTTTTTGTTTTTGTTTTGCAAACAGTGTGTAGAGCTCATACTCTGAGACTTTGGAAGTGTGTGACTTTCTCTGGGGAGAAGCTGTGGCACACACCCCTAGAGAGAAAGAAAGAGGGCCTGGTCACAAAGTGCATAGCGTGGTGTAGGGATCTCGGGGTGACACTGGGAGAGAATATTCCCCTTCCTGCAGTACATTTGGAAGAGGGTATATTCCCTTTCCAAGGACAAAAGACCCTGCAGCCACCAATAAAATACCTTTCATCAGCAGGGGAAGAGGGGTTCAGAGAGGGCTGGTAACCTGGTTGCTACTTCTTGTGGTACCACTTTATAGATTCCGTGCACTGCACAGGTGTAGTACTGGGACAAAGGACATCAGTCATGCATGGAGACGATCTACTCCGGAGGAGGGGAGCAGGTCTGGGGTGCCAGGTCCTTTACGATTTCGAGTTTTGAATCCCAGCCATGCACCAAAGATAAAACGCCGAAGAGCTGTCCCCATACTGACTGTCCCCATTATTCTGTGAGAGCGCCCTGGAACAGCAGGGTTGTGAGGTCCCCTGTCTAGGGACAAGACAGCGGGGTGGTAAGATTTCTCCCTTAACACAGGGGAACTTCGGAAAGCAACACAGTGGCCCCCAGAGGAAGTGGGACGCACTTACACCAACCCTGCGGCCCTGTGCCTCCCAACTGCTCATTTACAGAAGCAGGACTGACTCTGAGCCAGCCCAGGGGCCGCTCCTCCGGAAGATAAGCACAGAACAGCAAATGCACTGATCACAGAATGCTTCAAAGTATCACCTGCAGTTCTGGGAGGGGAAGGGACCAGGCTTAGTTTCTTCTTCCTTTTTCTTTGGAATCAGGCTTAAAGCTTTTTGTTTGTTTTTTCATTTCCTTTTCTTTCTTTTTTTGGGGGGGTGGAGTGGGGGTAAATCAGACTTCTTTTTCTTTCTTTTTTCTTCTTTTTCCGTGGAATCAGGCTTATAGTTTCTATATTGCCTTGTTTTGTTACTTTTCTCTTTTTTTGGTCAGGCTTCCCCCCCCCCCTTTATTCTCTTTTTTTCTAGGCTTCTTTCAACACACAAATCAAACTACACCTAATTAAAGACCCAAAACCTCCACACTGCAAGCAAGGAGGAGCTCTGCAGAGGACTGACCAGTGGAAAAGAGCAGCCAAAATGCAGCAGCAGAGTCCACACAGCACACACCAGAGACACCTCCTGAAGTGCCAGGCCCCTGACAGTGTATGACCCCTTTTTAATGTAGTAGTACTCTCAGGTGCAGGAAACACAACAAGATTTCAAAACACACTAAAGACAGAAACTGAGCCAAAATGACAAGATGGAGGAATTCTTCCCATAAGAAAGGTAAAGCAAAAAACACAGCCAGGGATTTGCACAAAACAGATATAAGCAATATATCCAAACAAGAATTCAGAACGAGAGTCCTAAGGCTACTAGCTGGGCTTGAAAAAAGCAGAGCAGACATAAGAGAAACCCTTGCTGCAGAGATAAAAGACCTAAAAACTAGTCAGGCTGAAATAAAAAATGCTATAACTGAGACGCAAAATTGGGTATAGTCAAAGCAAGAACTGAAGAAGCAGAGGAGAAAATAGGTCGTTTGGGATAAAATTATGGAAAGTTATAAAGCTGAAAAGAAGAGGGAAAGAAAACTATCAGATCACGAGGGTGGACTTAGGGAACTAAGTGATTCCATAAAGTGAAGCCAAATCTGTATCGTAGGCATCTCAAAAGAAGAGGAGGAAAAGGGCGCCAAAGTTTTATTTGAACTAATTATAGCTAAGAACTACCATGAAATTGGAAGGAAACAGGCATTCAAGTCCAAGAGGCACAGAAAACTCCTGTCAAAATCAACAAAAACAGGTCAACACCATAACATATCAAACATATCAGACTTGCAAAATACAAAGATAAAGAGATAATGCTGAAAGCAGCTATGGACAAAAATATGCTTAACCTACAAAGGTAGACATATAACGTTAGCAGAAGACCTGTCCATGGAAACTTGGCAGGCCAGAAAAGAATGACAAGAAATATTCAACATGCTGAATGGGAAAAATATGCAGCCAAGAATTCTTTATCCAGCGAGGCTATCATTCATAACAGAAGGAGAAATAGTTTTCCAGACAAACAAAAACTAAAGGAGTTCATGACCACTAAACCAACCTGTAAGAAATGTTAAGGGGCACTCTGAGTGGAGGGGGGAAAAAGACAAAAGCAACAAAGCAAAAAAGACTAGAGAGGGACAAAGATCATCATCAGAAACACCAACTCTACAGGTAACCCAGTGGTACTAAATTCATATCTTTTTGGTAATCATTGTGAATGTAAGTGGACTAAATACACCAATCAAAAAACTTAGGGTATATGAATGGAAATTAAAAACCCACAAAATAAGATCTATTTATATGCTACCTATATTTTAGACCTAAAGACAGCTGCAGATTGAAAGTGAGAGATGGAAAATAATCTATCATGTTAATGTATGCAAAATGAAAAAGACTAGAAAAGTAAAAAGTATGGCTATGTAGTAGCCATACATAAACCAAACTAGATTTTTTAAAAGTTTTTTTAAAATTTATTTTTGAGAGAGAGAGAGAGAGACAGTGCAAGCAGGGGAGGGTCAGAGAGAGAGGGAGACACAAAATCTGAAGCAGGCTCCAGACTCCAAGCTGTCAGCACAGAGCCCGACGCAGGGCTTGAACTCACAGACTATGAGATCATGACCTGAGCTAAAGTTGGACGCTTAACCGACTGAGCCACCCAGGTGCCCCCAAACTAGATTTTAAAACAAAGACTATAACAAGAGATAAAGAAGGGTATTATACCATAATTAAGGGCTGTATCCATCAAGATCCAACAATTGTAAATATTTATGCCCCCAACACGAAACATAAATATATAAATCAATTAATAATAAATATAAAGAAAGTAAATAGTAATAATACAATAATAATAGGGAACTTTAGCACCCCACTTACAGCAATGGACAGATCTTCTAAGCAGAAAATCAACAAGAAAACAATGGCTTTGAATGACACACTGGACCAGATAGACTTAACAGATATATTCAGAACATTTCATCTTAAATTCTCCAGAATAGATCACATACTGGGTTACAAGTCAGCCCACAACAAGTACAAAAGGATCAAGATCATACCATGCATATTTTCAGATCACAATGCTATGAAACCTGAAATCAATCACAAGAAAAAAAAATCGGAAAGCACTCAAATGCATGGAAGTTAAAGAACATCCCACTAAAGAATGAATGAGTTAATCAATCAATTAAAGAAGAAATTTAAAAAATACATGGAAGCCAATGAAAATGAAGACATGACAGCCCAAACCCTTTGGGGTATAGCAAAGGCAGTCTTAAGAGAGAAGTATATTGCAATTCAGGTCTATTTAAAAAAAGCAAGAAAGGTCCCCCCAAACAACCTCACCTTACACCAAAAGGAGCTAGAAAAGGAACAAAAAATAAAGCCCACGGCCAGCATACGAAGAGAAATAATGAAGATTAGAGCAGAAATCAATGACGTAAAAGCAAAACAAAAAATCCAGAACAAATCAACAATTAGCTGATTATTTGCAATTATTTGCAAAATTGATAAGGCCTTAGTCAATCTTATGAAAAAGAAAAAAGAAAGGACCAAAATTGATAAAATCATGAATGAAAGAGGAGAGATTACAACCAACACTGCAGAAATGCAAACAATTACAAGAAAACACTCTGAAAAACTATATGCCAACAAACAGGGCAATTTGGAAGAAATGGACAAGCTACCAAAACCAAAATAGGAGGAAACAGAAAATCTCAACAGATGCATAGCCAGCCGAGAAATTAAATCAGTAATCAAAAATTTTCAACAAACAAGAGACTTGGGCCAGATGGCTTCCTAGGGGAATTCTACCACATATTTAAAGAAGAATTAATACCTATTCTTCTCAAACTATTCCAAAAGATAGAAATTGAAGGAAAACTTCCAAGTTCATTCTGAGGCCAGCATTACCTTGATTCCAAAACCAAAGATCCCACTAAAAGGACCAATTTCCTTGATAAACATGGATGCAACAAGATACTAGCAAGTGAAATTCAACAATATGTTAAAAGAATTTTCACCATAATCAAGTGGAATTTATTCCTGGGCTGCAGAGCTGGCTCAATATCTGCAAATCAATCAACATGACACACTGCATTAAAAAAAGGATAAGAACCACATGATCCTGTCAATAGATGCAGAAAAAGCATTGACAAATACAATGTCCCTTTTTGAAAAAAAAAAAAACAACACTTCAAGAAAGTATGGATACAGGGAAAATACCTTAACATCATAAAGACCATATATGACTGACCCACAACTAACATCATTTTCAATGGGGAAAAACTGAGAGCTTTCCCCCTAAAGTCAGTAACACAACCAGGATGTCAACTCTCACCATTGTTGTTCAACATAGTACTAGAAGTCCTAGCCTCAACAATCAGACAACAAAAATAAGTAAAAGGCATCCAAATTTGCAAGGAAGAAGTTAAACTTTTACTCTTCCCAGACACATGATACTCTATGTAGAAAACACAAAAGTCTCCACAAAAAAACTGCCAGAATACACGAACTCAGTAAATTTGTAAGATATAAAATTAATGTGCAGAAATCTGTTACATTTCTATACATCAATAAGGAAGCATCAGGAAAAGAAATCAAGGAATCAATCCTATTTGCAATTGCACGAGAAACAATATGATACCTAGGAATAAGCCTAACCAAAGAGGTAAAAGATCTGTGTTCTGAAAACTATGAAAAGCTTATGCAAGAAATTGAAGAGGACACAAAGAAATGGAAAAGCATTCCACACTCACAGAGGCACTTGTCTTTTTTTTTTTTAATATTTATTTATTTTGAGAGAGAGCACAAGCGGGGGTGGGGGGAAGGGCAGAGAGAGAGAGGGAGAGAGAAAATCCTACGCAGGCTCCATGCTCAGCACAGAACCCAATGTGGGGCTCGATCCCATGACTGAGAGATCACAACCTGAGCCAATATCAAGAGTTGGAAGCTTAACTGACTGAGCCACCCAGGTGCCTCAAGGAGAGAACTTGTTCTGATGAGCACTGGGTTTGTATGTAAGGGATGAATCACTGAATCCCACTCCTAAAAAAAATATTGCACTATATGGTAACTAAAATTTAAATAAAAGAAAAGTCACAAGGAAGAAAAAATAAGTCACAAGGATAAAAAGTACAACATGGGAAATATCAATAATAATGTGATAACTTTGTATGGTGACAAATCACTACTACACTTATCATGGTGAGCATTGCACAATGTGTAAATCTATCGGATCACTATGTTGTACACCTGACATCATATTGTATGTCAAGTATATATGACTAAAATTTAAAATAAAAATAGAACATATGATTTAACAATTCCACTTCTGAGTATTAGCACAAGAAAGTGAAAATACTAACTGGATAAGATACCTGCAGCATTAGTTACAATAGCCAAGACATGGAAACAACCCAAGGGTTCATCAATGGATAGAGAAAATGTGTTATATGTGTATATACACATACAAATGTGACAACTTGATGTGTCTTGAGGGAACTATGCTAAGTGAAATAAATCAAAGACAAATACCATATGATCTCACCTATATGTGAAATCAAACCAAACACAACAAAATCAACTCAGATAACAGATTGGTATTTGCCAGAGGTAGGGTTGGGGAATAGGTAAAATGGAAAAGGTGGGTAAATGTGGTTAAAAGGTATAAACTTCCAGCTATGGAATAAAAATGTTTTCATGTATGGTGACTCCAGTTAATATTACTGTATTGTATATTTGAAGGTTGCTAAGGGTAGATTTTGAAAGTTTTCTTTATAAGAAAAAAATTATAACTACGCATGGTAATGAATGTTAAATAGACTGATGTGATCATTTCACAGTACATGAATATAGCAAATCATAATTTACACCTGAAACTAACGTAATGTTAAGTACATTGTCTCAACAAAAAAATTTATTTTATACTTGGTTGAGAGAATAATAACCATAAAGGTTTTCCATCCACCAGAACAGACATCTAGACTAATAGCACTTAATTAGCTGATTATTAAAATTATTTGAAAGCCCACCATGTTCTTTTTGAGAACATACCAGGTTATATGTAAAATAATCAAATTCATATTATTCACAGTAAAACACTATTCTATTTCTTTGTAATAATATTAGCCTATTTTAATTATTTTTTTCAGGTTACAAAAGAATTTTATATTCACTGTCGAAAATTCACAATACAGGAACGTGCTCAGAATAAAATAAAAATCACTTATTTCACCATCTAGTGAAAAACCAAAATGAATGCTTTGGTAATCTATTTATAAATTCTGATTATTTTTTAAATTAGAATTTTACAAATAAAAGGATTATCTTATTCCTATATTTTTGTATGAAATTAACACATGTATATTGGTTAAAAGTTATTTGGTATTTAAAAGCATAATATTACCAACAAAGTCTCTAACTTACACTAATTCTTGTTATCTAACTCCTGTAATTCTTCTCTAGAATAACTATTTACAACTTTCTTTTAACCCATTATAATATTGAGAGTTATATTTTTAAATATGCTTTGATTACTGCTTCTTAGTTTGACCAGAATGAATGTAGAACAGGGAGCCAACAATTTAAATATTCCCCTAATTATAGAATTACTACTATGGGTAATACATCAGTTAACATCTTTTGACATAAATGTTTGCTATTTCATTAGGATGAATTTCTTGAAGTGTAATTGCAGATCCAAATCATCCAATTTCCATTCAGAAAGTTTGTATCTAGTGTTCTTTCCAGAGTTATTTTTATGTGGTTAAATGTCAATCTGTAATTCTGCTTCTACACCCACAAAGAAAAACTTCACCCCAAGCTCAGATGAACACACACCTACATTTCCTTCTAGGGGTCATGTCATTTAATAGTTTAGCTAGATCAAAGACTTTAGTGTAAAAGTTAGAGGTAAGGAGGTACAGAAGTCTAGTTTTTCTTTCTCAAGTATTAGCCACTGCCCCCAAAACATTCAATGACTAGTCCTTCCTTTGTTTACTGATCTGAAATGCTACTTTTACAGACTGTTAAATTCTTGGATATTCTAGTTCCTGTTTGGAAAGGAAGAAATGGTGGAGTGGTGCTGTCTGGGTGAGGAGGGACTTCGAACCTATTAAATTAATCTGGCTGTCCTTTCATCTGTATCAAACTGCTTTAATTAAGTAACAGAGCTTGATAATGATCTTTCCATTATTTGCAGGTGTATCGCTGTTTCTTCTGAAGCGTTTCAGAACATGCCACTCCAAAATTTGCCACTTTGACACATGGATTATTTTGAGCTAAGGGCACTTTAGAAACAACAAATGTGAAAAGCTCTCTGCCCTCCCCCTTTCTACCCGAAAGTGGGACGCAAGATTTCTTCATGAGAAAGGTGCCCTCCCTGTTTAAGAAAGAAAAGAACATTCTTAGCAGAGACTGAGAGTTGATGTTGAATGGCCTTGCGCGCACATACACACACACACACACACACACACACACACACACAACTACTAAACTAACCCTAATTTTCCATTAGTTTCCCCAAATATTTACTAGTCACTGTCCCAACATTTTTTTAATCATTTATTTTTGAGAGGCAGAGAGACAGAGAGTGCTAGTGGGGGAAGAGTGGGGGGTGGGGGTGGGGAGAGAGGGAGAGAGAGAGAGAGAGAGAGAGAGAGAGAGAGAGAGAGAGAGGGAGGGAGGGAATCTGAAGCAGGCTGTAGGCTCTGAGCTGCCAGCAGAGTCCCACGTGGGGCTCAAACCCATGAACTGTGAGACCATAACTTGAGCCAAAGTCATATGCTTAACCAACTGAGCCATCTACCCCAACATTGATTGTGCCTAGCTCAATTTATCGTATCTTGTCACACCCCCATAACTTATTGTTCTTTATGTAAAAAGGTATATAACTTTTGGGGCCTAAACCCTTCCTTGAGTTTCATTTTCCTTTTAAAGATTCCCATGTACACATAAAAATATTACATTTTTATGCCTTTTTCCTGCTAATATGTCTTATGTCCATTTAATTCTGAGGCCCAGTCACAGACCTTAAAAGGATAAAAGGTAGTTTTACCTTCCCTATGTAAGGACACAGGTCTGATTCAGCCTTCCCCTGTACTTAAAGGGGAAGGTGCCGGCTTCTCCGTATGAAAGGGCGCACATTAAGGAGGGACAACTCCTGTGGCGCCCAATAAGGAGAGGCCAGCTGACACCTTTGACCTTTCTAGGGGCGGGCCTAGTCACGACCTACATAAGGATCCTGGGCCCACTCTGATTGGGCAATAATCTAAATGCTGTGATTGGCTCCCACAACTGCCAGTATTGATAAGGGGGTAGGGATTGGAGCGCTGTGCCTGTGTCATCATTTCCTGTAACTCCCCTTCCCAAACTCATAAAAGCCCTACCCCGCCTTTGTTCGGAGCTCTCTCTCCACGTGGCCAGCGGTTGGTCTGTGAGCCCGAGCTTAAGCCCGTAATAAAGCCCTTTGCTTGTGCAGGCATGACTCGGTCTCCCTGGTAGTCTCTGGACTTTTTTTGGGGGGTGATATTACAAACTTGGGCATAACACCTACACTTTTTTTCCCTGAATATCTTTAAGATAGAAGAGATCTATATATATTATAATGTATTTATAAGATACTGAAAATAGTGGTTTCTTCTCACTTTCACATTTCCTCTAAGTTTTTAATTTATCAGGCTGCATTTGGATCACTGAAGTCAATTAATTACATTTCATAAATGATATTGATGGATTTAGCATTCTCCTCTACTTTCATTATATATAGAATACATTTGTTCTTGGAACAGCCTAATACTACAGTCTGTCCTCTTGAGCTGTTGATGTTCTAAGAATATTTTTTTAAATTCTATGGAAAATAAAATTAAATTTTATTAAATTCTTACTATGGCAGGCACGTTCCTAAGCCTGTTAATGTGTATTAATTTCAGCTGCCTAACAACTGTGAAGATGATGCTGGTATTATCCCATTTTACACATGAGGAAACGGAGGCTCAGACAGTTAGGTAACAGTTACCCAGCTTATGAGTGGTGGAGTCAGAATCCAGACCCACTGCAGCGCAGCCTGGCACTCTTAATTCTGTGTTGTGATAAACCCTTTGATTTACTGTGGGATTTTCACCCTCCTTAGATCCAATGTACAAAAATCTCTAAGTATGTCTCCTCTCCTCTCCATTCCTTTCCAGGGAGGGAAAAAGAGAGAGAGCACAAGTGGGGAAGGGGCAGAGAGAGAGAGAGAGAGAGAGAGAGAGAGAGAGAGAGAATCTCAAGCAGGCTCTACACTGTCGGTACAGAGCTGGATATGGGGTTTGAATTCATGAACTCATGAGATCATGATCTGAGCCAAAACCAAGAGTCAGACACTCAACTGATTGAGTCACCCAGGTAACCCTATTTAAGTATTTCTTAATCGTCAAAGCAAAATCACTGGCTTAATCATTTTTTGTTAAGTGTGTAGTAACATTATATAGATGTATGTTATATAGATGTATGCTGTGTGTTATTGTATATATGTTATATTATACAATGTTATATAATAGTAATATTAACTGTATTCTCACTGTTGTACAACAGATTTCTAGAACCCTTTCATTTTGCAGAACTGAAACTCTGTACCCACTGAACCACAATTCCGAGTTTCCTTTCCTCCTAGCCTCTGGCAACCAGAAGTGTACTTTATTCTTAGAAGTTTGACTGCTTTTTATGTCTCATCTATGTGAAATTGTACACATTTTTTGGTGAGTGGCTTATTTCACTTAGCAAAATGTCCTCAATTTCATCCATGTTGTACCATACAACAGGATTTCCTTCCTTTTAAAGCTAAATAATATTCTGTTTAATGTATATACCTCCTCTTCTTTATTCATTCTTTGCTACTGAAAATAATGCCACTATGAAAATGGGTGTGCAAATATATCTTCAAGATCCTGCTTTGAATTCTTTTGGATACATGCCCAGAAGTAAGACTACTGTATCATAGAGTAATTCCATTTTTTTTAATTTTATTTTTGAGAGAGAGAGAGAGAGCAGGAGAAAGGGGAAGAGGGAGAGAGAGAAAGAGAATCTTGTGCAGGCCTAACACAGGACTCAATTCCATGACCTGAGCCAGAATCAAGAGTCAGACAACCAGCTGGGCTACCCAGGTGCCTCTCTGTTTTTAATTCTTAGAAAAACATCATACTGTTTTCCATAGTAGCTGCATCATTTTACACCACTATCAACAATACAAAAAGGTTCTGATTTCTCCATCTTCTTATCAACACTTGTTATTTTCTGGGTTTTGTTGTGATTTTTTTTTTTTAATAGTGGACATCCTAATGGGTATAAGGTGGTATCTTGTGGTTTTGATTTGTATTTCTGATTAGTGGTGTTAAACATATTTTTGTATGCTTGTTGACTACGTGTGTACCTTTTATGGAGAAATGTCTATTCAAGTTTGTTGCCATTTATTCATTCCAGGATAATTAAAATAGTGTGGTATTAGTTTCAGGTGTACAATATAGTGATTCAACAACTCTTAATACTCAGTGCCCATCATGACATGTTTCTTAAATTCCATGAGTGAAATCATAGGGCAGTTGTTTTTCTGACTTATGTAGTATTATACTTAATACCTTCTGTGTTGCAAATGGTAAGATTTCATTCTTTCCTATGGCTGAGTAATATTACATTGTATATGTATACTATATCTTACTTATCTATTTATCTATGGATGGACACTCTGGTTGCTTCCATAATTTGGCTATTGTAAATAATGCTGCAATAAACATAGGAGTGCATATATATTTGTTTTCAAATTAGTGTTTTCATATTCTCTGGGTAAATACACAGTAGTGAAATTAGTATTATAATTATATTATAATAATTCTATTTTTACCTTTTTAGGAAACTCCATATTGTTTTCCACAGTGGCTGCGCTTGTTTGCATTCTCAACAGCGCACAAGAATTCCTTTTTCTTCATATCCTCACCATACTAGTTGTTTGTGTTTTGATTCTAGCCACTCTGACAATTGGGAGGTGATAGCTCATTGTGCCTTTAATTTGCATTTCCCTGATGGATGATGTTGGACATCTTTTCATGTGTCTGTTGGCCATCCGGATGTCTTCTTTGGAGAAATGGACATGTCTTCTGCCCATTTTTTGATTGGATTGTTTCAATGTTGAGTTGCATAGGTTCTTTATATATTTTGCATATTAACCCTTTATTGGATATATCATTCACAAATATCTTCTCCCATTCAGTAGGCAGTCTTTTGGTTTTGCTGATTTCTTCATTCATGAGCAAAAACTTTTTATTTTGATGTAGACCCAATAGTTTGCTTTTGTTTCCTTTGCCTCAGGAGACACATGTAGAAAAATGTTGCTACAATCAATGGCCGAAAAATGACTGTGTTCTTCTAGGATTTTTATGGATTCATGTCTAACATTCAGGTATTTAATGCAATCTGAGGTTTTAGGGGATGTATGATGTAAGAAAGTGGTCCCATTTCATTCTTTTGCCAACACTATTTATTGAAGAGACTTTACCCCAATTGCATATTCTTGCTTCCTTTGTTGTAAATTAATGACCATATAATCATGGGTTTATTTCTGGGCTCTCTAGTTCTATTCTATTGATCTCTGTGTCTATTTTTGTGCCAGTACCATACTGTTTTGATTACTACAGCTTTGTAATAATCTTTTAATCTGGGTTTTTGATGCCTCCACAGTTTTGTTCTTCTTTCTCAAGATTGCTTTGACTATTCAGGGTCTTTTGTTGTTCTATACAAATTTTAGGACTATTTGTTCTAGTTCTATGAAAAATGCTGTTTGTATTTTGATAGGGATTGCATTTAATCTGTAGATCATTTTTGGGAGCAGTAATTATTCCAATCCATAAACATGGAATACCATTCCATTGTTTGGGTCATCTTCAATTTCTATCATTACTGTTTTATAGTTTTCTTGAGTAAATATCTTTCACCCTCTTGGTTAAATTTACTCCTAGGTCTTTCATTTTTCTTGGTGCAATTATTTATGGGCTTCTTTCCTTGATTTCTCTTTCTGCTAATTTTGTTATTAGTGTGTAGAGACACAATGGATTTCTGTATATTAATTTTGTATCTTAGAAGTAATAAATACAGGGGTGCCTGGGTGGCTCAGTTGGTTAAGCGTCCGACTTTGGCTCAAGTCATGATCTCAGGTTCGTGGGTTCAAGCATCACATCAGGCTTTGAGCTGACAGCTCAGAGCCTGGAGCCTGCTTCAGATTTTGTGTCTTCCTCTCTGTATGCCCCTCCCCCACTCATGCTCTGTTTCTGTCTCAATAATAAACTAAAACATTAAAAATTTTAAAAAAAAGAAGTAATAAATACAGTAAACTTGCAATTTTTGTGGAGTACTTAGGGTTTTCTATGTGTAGTATCATGTCACCTGCAAATAGCAACTTTTTAAAAATAGTAACAGGTTAACTTCTTAAAAAAATTTTTTTAATGTTTTATTTATTTTTGAGAGAGAGAGAGAGAGAGAGAGAGAGAGAGAGAGAGAGAGAGACAGCATGAGCAGGGTAGTGTCAGAGAGAGAGGGAGACAAAATCTGAAGACAGGCTCCAGGCTCTGAGCTAGCTGTCGGCAAAGAGTCCAATGCGGGGTTCAAATCCATGAACGATGAGATTATGACCTGAGCCGAAGTCTGGAGCTTAACTGACTGAGCCACCCAGGCACCCCTAACCTCTTTCTTTCAAATTTGGCTGATTTCTTTTTCTTGTCTCATTGCTGTAGCTAAGACTAATATTGAATTGAATTTTGTAAACCTTAGAGAATTTCTTGAAATAAGTAAGGGAATTTAATTTACAAATCATTACTTTACTGAATTTATACAACTATGTAAGAATTGTGAGAAAAACCATCCCTCTAAATATCTAGAGGAAATGTAACAAGTACATAGCAATTGGGCCACCAATTTCTTTCCACGCCTGGCAGACATGGCTTAAGAAATATCATACCATTTTTTGTTGAACCCAAGTGGGTTTTAGAGCCCTTCTCACCACAGAGCTCCAAGCGACCACTTACAACTGACTGAGGCTACATACTAGATAAAATCTATTTGTTTTCCTGTCCTTACAAAACACACAGGGTAAAGCAGAATTCCTCAGATATGACACACTGAGAAAGTCATCGCTGCTGATTTGGAATGATTACAAGCATACTAAACTCATGGAGAAATCCTCCCAGAAAGGTTACTTAAGTGACTAATCTAGCATTTCCTAAACTCATTTGACTACAGGACTTTTCTCATATTATTCCTACTATAATATCATGACATTTTTATGAAATGGCTATTTGAAATATCAAAACAGGTCTCTGATATTTCCCACATAATGACCATTTATAATATTGCTGTTAGTTCTCTGAAAAATGTTAGTTACCTTTGGCTTATCTTGCATCTTGTCTTGCGGAATTTGGCTTCCAGAAAAAGGTTTAGTTTTTAAAGGTTAAAAATATTAAAAAAAAATACAAGAATATTACCTTATCTTCAAACTCAGATTGAAATTTTCCATAGCATAAGAAAATAAATTCTAAAACACTGTTCAATTTTTAGTGCTTATTTTAAATTTTATGTCTTTATTTTTTATTTTGACAGACCAAGAGTGAGCAGGGGAGGGGCAGAGAGAGAGAGGGAGACACAGAATCTGAAGCAGGCTCCAGGCTCTGAGCTGTTAGCACAGAGCCCCATGCGGGCCTTGAACCCACAGACTATGAGATCACAACCTGAGCCGAAGTCTGAAGCTTAACTGACTGAGCCACCCAGGCACCCCTTTAGTGATTATTTTAAACTAAAGGATGAAAGAGCTAGAATAATTAAACAAATGTCATTATTAACAGGATATCTACCTGGTACTTTATACAAATGGGAATGTGGCCATTCAGGCCCACTACCTGGAACCTAGCCCTCATTTTAGCTTATTTAGGTGTTTACATAGATACAGCTTTGGTGAGCCTTTATTAAATTGGTCCTTTTCAAAAGGTTTTAGGAAGTAAGTCATTAAAAATCATAGCAACTGTCGCTATGAAAATGCAAGTTTGCAAAACATCTTCAGGCTTAATGTTTTTCATTCTCACATATGTATGTTCACAGGAATACCTGTGAAAAGAAGTCAGTGCAGCTTTTTCCTTTTTTTTTAATTTTTTTTAATGTTTTATTTAGTTTTTTGAGAGAGAGAGAGAGAGAGAGAGAGAGAGAGACAGAATGAGCAGGGAAGGGTCAGAGAGAGAGGGAGACACAGAATCCGAAGACAGGCTCCAGGTTCTGAGCTGTCAGCACAGAGCCCCATGCAGGGCTCAAACCCACGAACTGTAAGATCATGACCTGAGAAGTCTAGAGCTTAACTGACTGAGCCACACAGGCACCCCACAGCTTTTTCAAACATTAACATACTATATGGTACTGGAACATAAGAGATTATTTCTTAACTATAACCTAACTTTGAAACAGAAGAATTTATGCAAATTCATGTATAAATCCACAGTGGTTCCCCAAATGTGGTCCCAGAGAAGTAACAGCACCATCTCCTGGGAACATGTCAGAAATTTCAATTCTTGGGGCCACCTGGCTGGTTCAGTTGGTTAAGTGTCCCACTCTTGATATTGGCTCATGTCATGATCTCATGGTTTGTGAGTTCTAGCCCTGCGTTGAACTGAGCCTTGACAGTGTGGAGCCTGCTTGGGATTTTCTGTCTCCCTCTCTCTCTACTCCACCTCTGCTCTCTCACTCTCTGACAATAAGTAAATAAATATTTAAAAAAATGAAATGGAAATTTCTGACTTCTCTCTAGGTCTGATTCAGAAACTCTGGGAATGGATCCCTGTAATCTGTGTCTTAACCAAGCCTCCAGGTGATTCTGATGCACGCAGGTTTGAGAACTGTTGCTCTCATTTTTGTGTGCTAGGAGTTTGGTCTCTCACCTAGACTCAGTGAGGCTTCTCATTCTGTGTGATCCTGGTAATAATGGAATTTCCCCACATTTGAGGAGAATACAGAGACCATTTTCCAAATATAGCCTCTAATGAGCAATCAGAAATGACCCTCCCTCTTTAACAAAATAGAGTACAGAAGTTGTCTATGTATTTTTAGAACCCAAAAAGAATTTGTTAGCATTTTCGGGTAAACAAACCAACTACAAAAGATTCATTTTCCTTCATCACTAGATTTAGATGATTGGTCTAAAAATAACAAATTAAAAAATAACAGGATTAACAGTGTAACTATGAAGTTGACTAATATCTGTGACACTTTGAGAAAATAATGGAGCCATTCCCAAGCTATGAAAACAATCCCAACTTATATAAATAGAAAGAGGACATTTTAAGCAGTGGGGCTGCCTCCCTGTTAAATAAAAGGGCATCTTTGCTCTGGGGACTGGAGGGACATCCCACACCATGGGCAGATCCCAGTGGCTGACTTCTGGAGGAGGCTGTCTGCTCTATGGCAGTGTCATCCGGTAGCAGGGATCTGGTGGTTTAAGTCCTAGTCACAACCACCACATTCCAAGTGATTCCTGAAATCCACCCACTTTTTTATAGACCTTCACTTTCACCTTCATAGCAGTATGGCTGTGCTAAAAAAAAAAAAAAAAAAAAAAAAAAAAAAGGGTTCCCTAGCCAGTCAGGTCTTTAAAATCCTGGGTAATGTTTCCACTTTGAGGGACATTTCACAGTTTTCAGATTACAATGACATTCTCTAGAGCAGGGTTTCTCTCTACGTTGTCACTATTGATATTTTGTGCTGCGTAATTTTTTGATGTAGGAGTCTATCACATACACTGTAGGGTGTTTAGCAGAATCCCTGGCCTGTACCCACTAGATTCCAGTAGCAATTTTATTTTGACAAAAATGTCTCTAAGACATTGCCAAATGTCCTCTGAGGGGTAGGATGCATAATCTCTTTCACATCCCAAGTTGAGTACCACTTCTGCTGAGAGCTATATTCTTTTTGTTAAAGGAGGTAGGGAAAAAAATCCTCCCTTCTTTCTTTTTTAAATTAAATTTAAAATATTTTAATGTTTACTTTTGAGAGAGAGAATGTGTGTGTTTG